>BGPR01003173.1:87888-146358 GCA_013235015.1 Araneus ventricosus | reverse complement strand
ATATCTTTGCGCATGCACAGTACATTTTTCATTGTATCTCGAATCACTTAAGTAGGAATTGACTTTAAAAAAAAAAAAAAATTATATTGCTTGTTAAATTTTGTATGAATGAAATATTCATTCACACAAGTAGTTTCTGTTATATTTATGTAGAAACTAACTTTAACATTCTCGTTCATTTAAAATTGTAAGAGATGGCACCACTAATAAAATCGTCTGTTTTATGGCGAAGTGACGTCACATCACGCGGCGGGAATTAAATCAGTTCGATGTTGGATTTTCACCGGCTAATTGATATAATTTGGGCTCTCCGTTTTCTGGTAGTAATTATGAATTAGCCTGGTGCTATCTCGGAGGTGAACTTGCTCTTATGTTTATTGTTTTAACCCCTTTGTAAATAGTTAAATGTTTTAATTGTGTTTAAATAATAAATTAGTTGATTTTAACTCTCTCTTTTCATTTTGCATCAAATTAGAACCTTTATCCCCTAGACACCTTTCCTACATTTATATTTCACAGAGGCTGTATATGTTTATTATTGGTAGTATAGCTTATGTCTGTACTGTAACATATTTTGGGTTGCCTTATCACAACAAACAGCTTTTGTATTGAAGCTTTTTTGATAGCTACAATTGCTTAGAAGTTATGAGCTGAAAGGTGATTTTTAACCCCCCCCCCCTTACTTTGAGTGCGCTTTAAATGAATGTGACAACTTGTTGATTAGCTCCCATCTGCCGCATTCCTCTTCCACTTTTTATATGGTAAACAAGGTGATATATCGGGCTTTGCTCCGGATTAAAATATTTACATGTTTAATATTTTTAATGTAAAAATTACTATTGTATAAATATTATAATACACAAATCCTTTTTCTGATCTGAAACGTTTTTAATTAAAATGAGAATATCAATTGAACCAGACGATTTTTAAAAACAGCCATTTTCTCCATACATTATTATTTGTTATATAGGTATTTCAAATTTTGTTAATAGTTACTAAAGTAAAAGAAAGGTTTTAATGAATATTTTGAAACATTAATTAAATTAACTAGTTCATTATTTATTAATTTAAAGCATGAAAATAAATCAAATCGATAGTTGGTCCCGATATAAATTGTTAATCCTTCTGGAAACAGTTCTTCACATTATTCTTGTTCTTCATCAAGAATATTGTTACGAATTCAGTTTTAAAATTAATTTTGAAAAAATATTAAAATGAGAGAAACAAATTTATTGAAATGAAAGTTATTGTGGAAAAACGCCTTGCTTAATTTTTAATTAAGTGAAATTTTAAGGCTTTGAGAAGTTGAAGGTAACCTTTCTCTTTCCTTAAATAAAAAGTGTGCAAAGTTTGGTTGAAATAAGTCCAGTGGTGTAGGAGGAGATGTGGAACATGCATACATAGCCACAATGACTTTTATTTAAATTAAGATAATTATAAGATTAAGATTGCTGGTATATAGTATGAGCCATAAAAAAGGTTTTAGTGAAGATTTTGTCTCAATTCATTATTTAATTTTAATTAAGTAAATAGTTAATTTTAATTAATCAAATAGTTAATTTGACATATTACTTTAATTTGATATTTAACTAAACATGGCGGGACCAAGATTTGTTTAATAAATTCAATATAAAATAGCCAAAAAAGATGTTTAAATAAGAGTTCGATTTATCCTTTTTGATATTGAAAAATATCCCCTTAACTTTAAAAATGTTTTTGGGGTTTTCTGCCTGAGTATTTGGTTTTAACTGTCGATGGAGATAACGGCTGCGGGCAGCATTTCTGACAGGTGGTCCCTGGCACCTCACTGGTGCCACCCCTGTTTATTAAAACTGTAAAAAACTCCCAGTGCCCATTCATGATGCTGCATATAATGCTTGTTCAATTTCATTTCCAGAACTTGCTATCAACCTTCTAACTTGCTACATGAGGAGAGAAGAATGCCAATTTGTAGATTCTAGAAATTACTCCTAACAGTGGCTTTAATTACATTTTTACCCATATTTTATTTTGGAGGTATGCCATTTTATATCATGATTGCCCTATTTGGGACAATGGCTACCTCACCTTTTTCTTCATATTTTAGTGCTGGTCTTCCTTCTTTTTAAAAAACCTACTTCATTTTTGCATAAGAAATAATTTTATGATTTATTTTAAGAAATTAATCCCTAGGCATACATACATAAATGCACTTGCAAGACAAGTTCTCACTTTAACTGTTTCATGGATGGACTTCATCTATGATTTTCCCATGCCACTTTTTCTTCTTCTGAAAAATGACCACTCTTTTTACTTTCTCATATACGAAGTATACAAAGAGAAAGTATTCTAATTGTAAAAAAATTTGAACTTGAGATTTTGATGAATCTCCACGTTTTAGGCCTCTCGAGTCCGAAAAACATAATTTTGGAATTATATCCATCTGTGTGTCTATGACCACAATAACTCAAAAAATATTAAAGCTAGAGGGATGAAATTTTGTATGTGATCTTTACACATAATTTTTTTGTTTCTGTCAAATTCTGGACAAAATCCGTCCACGGGAAGTCTGTTTGTGTTGATCTGAATATGATAACTCAAAAACTTAAATAGATAGATAGATAAAATTTGGTACACAGTTTTATTATTAGGAGTGAAGGTCTGTATCAAGTTTTGGGCTAAATCCATCATAGGGTTGAATATCTATCGGTCTATAAAATCGCATACTTGTGAACATGATAACTCCTTAACCCTATTACATAGATAAATAAAAATTGGTATGTCTCCTTATCTCAAATCTTAATCTCCTTATCTTAATTGTCGATCTGTGTCCAATTTTGGTTTCAATCGCATAACGATTTTCTGTACCTTATGCAAGGCCATTTGTATATCGGCGAGAATTCGCCTTTCATCTTAGTGGGAAACATGAAGGCACAAAGGGAAACTCGTTTTATGTCGTTTGCTTTATTTTTTCTCCACCTTTGTTAGGGACGCTTGGTGTGTTTTACTGCAGTTTGGATTATTTTTTTTCTCTACATGTGTTAGGGAATCATCCACATTACTGCCACTCATTGCATTTTTTCCCACTCAGGATAGGACGGATACAAGAAAGTTCTGGGGAGACCACTCCCGCTGGTTTGAAATTCTGTTTCATATATTTGTCATTGCTCCACAGCAGATAGCTATGTACATTATAAATTTTAATTATTAAAAAAATTATAATTATTAAGAAAATTAAGTAATTATACTTCGCCGTTTTGTTTAATTTTAACTTTGTTATTAATCTCATTTGCAGTTGTTGAAATACCATGTGAATTTTGTAATGAACTCTATCCTTTTGAGCTTTTGATGGAGCACCAGGTAAGTCAGAATTAAATGTATAATTTATTTGTTTGGTTTTTTATTGTTATACATATCAGTATATTTATATCAGTTATACATATTCCCTTTTGTGTGAATGGAAGTGCAGTAGAACAGTTCTGGTATTAAATTGCTCTTCCCTTCAATGTATTGACTTTCCAGCTGGTCGAGGATGAGATGTAAAAACTGCATGTTTAACCTGTTAACGCCCAGCGTCCTATTTATAGGACAGTTAACATTTCACTTCCGTGGCTGAACCGAATGCATTCCATTGTTTCTTTTTTGCTTTGTCTATGAAGTCAATGGGTATTACCAAACTCCTAAGCAGTTTTCAACAGGCAATTTTATTACCAAAATTTTAAAGTCAAAATTTCGTCATTTTGAAATTTTTTGATTTTCCCTTCCATTTATTTTTGAGGTAATGTAAGGAATTATAAAGTGATTTTTATTTCTTGATGTTTTACTATATTTTAAAAATCTTTAATATTTATGTAAAAAAAAATTTTTTTAAATAATTTTTTGATTTTTTTTTTAAGTTTTCTAAAAAAATAAAAAGAAAGACCCCCTCCCCCCCAAAAATATCTGAATTTAATTTTGCTTCACAGTTAACTTAATTTTGGTGTTTTAAACATAATTTAATAGACATTTATTGAAATGAATGCTTTAAATTAATTTGGGCATTAATGGGTTAAAGTCAGTAAGTGATTCCTGTTTCATCTCACCAGCTTGCCGCCTTGCTATTGGCTCCTTTGAGTTCATGCTTATTACCTAACATTCTTTGCTCTCATGTGACATTTCAGAGCTTGTGCGAAGCATTCACTTTTGCACGCAGAGGGGAAAATGATTAAGTGAATTACCTTTGATACTAATTTACGAGTTTAAATATATAATGTTATATATTTGTATTTATAAAGTTTGTATGGATAATATTTTGCTTATTATATGTACTAAAAATTCAACAGCATCAGTAGGTTTTAGAACTGCCGCATGCCATTACATTTTCCTAATGTTTAACATTGGGAACTACAAATGTTTTAATTTTAGACCATTTAACTGAAAGGAAACCTGTAGAATTGAAAATCTTAAAAGTATGTTTTTTTGCTTCCTCCTAGTCTAGCTGCAGACCAGATTTGCTACATTTCAATTTTGATGATGAGGTTGCACCAATTGCTCCTGTTGCAACCATTTCTCCAAAAGCACCTTCTCCTCCAAAAGTTACAGAAGCTAAGCAGAAATCCCCAGATTTGCCAAAAGCTCCAGTACTAAGTCCTATTTCAAAAGGAACTAATAACATAGCATCTGTTGGAAAGCAGGTAATGAAATTGTAGTATTTATTTTTTGTTGAATATGGGTTAATTTTGTTGGTTTATTTATAATTATTCATTTAAATTCAGTATGATTGTTTAAAATAGCTTTGAAATAATTTTTATTTGCTTTAGAGTAGTTTAATATACTTAAATATTTCCTAAAAATGCATTTGGATATAGCATCTATAACACAGGTCAACATGCATTTTGGTGATGGTGATTTTTTAAAAATTGATTTTATGTGTTGAAAGTGAATTTGATGTTATTTTTTACCTATCCCTCTTGTTTGTAAGACATGACCTTTAGTGTTATTTATGTTAACACATTAAATTAGGTGTAGGGTATAAGCATTAAATTAAAAATTAATGATTGGGGAGTGTGACATGATGTGGCAGACGCCGCCCGTGTTGCCATGAACGTGCACATTGACAGGGTTTCATGGTGGAGTCTGTGTGCAAATTTACTACCTGCTATGCCCCAGCTATTCCTACAGGCTGGCATTCACATTGGAGACCTCCCCCGACACTAGGGACACGCTATGTCGAAACAGTCATGTGCCCATAGTCATCACTCTCTGCGAACTCAACTTCTCCACCTCTTCACAACTCGCCACTACAAAACCTGGATCAAAAATGACTGTATTCTACATTCCACTATTTAATTCTACAAAATTATTCTCTCGACTTCTCCACAATTCACCACTACACAACCTTGATCTACATTATTTAACTCTACAAATTTAATCAATCTCTACAGCTAAAGGCACACTTAACCATGTTTAAAATCACCAAAACCAGTTAAACTATGGCTGCAACAAAACCAACAGTTACATTTTTTTTAAAGCTGTTCGATAAAAACATTCACCCTACCAATAAAGGCATGTAAAATCCTCAAGTTATTGTTATTCAACAGTAGCCTCCTATGGCGACCAGCTGGTCCGCCATTTTTACAACAGTAAAACTATATTTAAGAGATTTATAATTGACCGAAAGTAACTTCATATCGATTAAGTATTAAAACTCAAAAAATCCATATCATTCTCAGTGCAAAACAAAATATACATGCTAGGATAATTACTACTCTGTGTATAAAAAAAATTGTACACCCATGCATAAAAAAAATACATTTAAAAAAATCCCTTTTCGGCAAGCTTGAAGGCAAAGGTAGATTCCTTTACGTTAATGTTACAAAAGTAATGAAATATTACATATTGATCAATATAGGCATAGCCAATGACTTTATTGTTTCTACACATTGCAATATTTACGTTATGATTCTGATTTCATGACATTTAATTTTTTACTATATCAAGGTTTTATCATTCCATTTTTCATTCCAAAAGGTTATGCTAGATTTATTGGTCAATTTTTTTTTATATATGCCAACACAAAATCGTTCAACACGTAGGAATCATAAAGAAATAAAATCCTACAGCGCAAATATCCCCTAGATAACATTAAGCCAGCCTATCTGAAACAGTAGCAAGAAATTGACACGAATGAAGAACGACTCTAGATTAGTTTATTTAATCTAGGTTACCATATAATTGTGCGAACATTACTTTGTCATATGGTAAAATCACATGACATGAAACATTTAAGTATTACTAGAATGGGCTCATTTAGAGAACTCCCTGGTTACAAAGATAATAGTCACTAAATTCTTAACACATGAGAGAATAAAAATTATTAAACATTGTGAGTTCCGAATTTAATACGTGTGTGTAAAGCATAGGATATCAATGAAGCCATTTTGAACTGGAAATTTAAATCTCCATCAACAGTTAAAAGCAAATACTCTGGTAAAAAACCCCAAAACAATTTTAAAGTTAAATGAGATATTTTTCAATATAAAAAAAGATATATGGAACTCTTATATATATCTTTCTTGGCTATTTTATATTAAATTTATTAAACAAATCTTGGTGCAGCCATGTTTAGTTAAATATCAAATTAAAGTAATCTGTCAAATTAACTAATTATCAAATTAACTATTAAAATTAACTGTTTGATTAATTAAAATTAACTATTTACTTAAATAAAATTAACTATTTAATTAATTGTGATGATATCTTCACTAAAACATTTTTTATGGCACATAGTATATGCCAGCAATCTTAATCTTGTAATTATCTAATAATTATCTTAATTTAAATAAAAGTTATTGTGTCTATGTATGTATGCTCCACATCTCCTTAACCAGTGGACTGATTCCAACCATACTTTGCACACTTTTTATTTAATACAAGAGAAAGTTCACCTTAACTTTTCAAAGCCCAAAAGTTACTTACAATTTCTGTTAATTAAAAATTAAACAAGGCTTTTTTCATCTATATCTTTAGAAGTCATTATCTCACGAAACTATTTTTACACCTTATTAAATTTTTTTTAAAATTAGCATTTCAGTGACAAACATTTCATTTCCATACAATTTGTTTCTCTCATTTTTATATTTTTTCAAAATTAATTTTATACTGAATTCGTAACAATATTCTTTATTATTGAAGAACAAGAATAATACGAATATATATAGTTGCCAGAATACATTCACAGGATTCTGGACTAATGCCAAAAGAAAATTTTATAAGTAGACTATTTGCAATTTATATCTTCACCTAATACTGAATGATTTATTTTCATTCTTCAAATTAATGAATAATATAATAAAATATTCATTGAAACCTTTCTTTCTTTTACTTTAGTAATTGTTAACGAAATTTGAAGCACCTATATAACAAATAATAATTTATGGATAAAACAGCTGTTTTTAAAAATTGTTTGTTTCAATTGATATTCTTATTTTAATTGAAAACACTTCAGATCAGACGAGGAATTTGTGTATTATAATTTTTATACAATAGTAGTTTTTACATCAAAAATATTAGACATGAAAGCATTTTAATCCGGAGCAAAGCCAGGTATATCAGCTTGTTTACCGTACGAAAAGTGGTAGTGAATGCGGCTGATGGGAACTCATAACTTCTAAGCAATTTTAGCTGACAAAAACTTTTAATATAAAAGTTGTTCATTCTTATAAGGCGATAATTCGCCTAATTGAATTTTTTTACCTATCTTTAGTCGTAACAGAGCTATGGGAAAATGATAAAATGGGGGAGAAGATTGAAAGTGGCATTTTAGCTCATAACTTCTAAATAATTATTTAAATAAAATAAAAATTTTAATATACCATGTTTTTAAAACTGACTAAAAATATAAAATAATTTCTTCTATCCCCATACAGATTTAAAACGAAAAATGTGGGGTGCATGCAATACATAATTGATGCATAAATAGTTTATTTCAGTCAATAACAATTTTATTGCAATGGAAATGATATGAACTGTTGTGTGAGTTTTCTCAATGACAGCTACTCCCTACACTCCTTACTATTAAATATTGCATGCGCCCTATGTTTTTCGTTTTAAATCTGTATGGGGTTATAAATCTGTATAGGGCTAGAAGAAATTATTTTATACTTTTTAGTCTTTTAAAAACATGGTATATTAAAATTTTTATTTTATTTAAATAATTATTTTTTGCTTTTTAGTCTTGTGTGTGTGAAATTTTGCAATAGATTTTAAACATCTTGATGAGATTATGACGGAGACATGTGGTAAATTTCAGGTTTATTTTAGTTTCTCTTCACCTGATCATAAATAGAAAATTGTTAGTTTTCAGAAAAATTAAGTTACGTGACTCAGAGACCTTCGAGATATAATGATAAACGTGCTGCGCATGCACAAAGATATGGCAAAAATATGGGGGTGCTTCGATGATCCCATGGGCCATCCATAAACCCAAGAACCAAATCTGTAATGTTAATAGTTTTCGAGATATAATGAAAAACGTACTGTGCATGCACAAAGATATGAAATTTTCAGTCCCCCACCATTTCCACCACCTTTTAGCTGGTAAGCCCATCTACAAACTCGATCGATATTTTCACCGAACTTACAACATATCCCTCGCCTGTTAAAATCTAATAAAAATTACTCTAGTTATTGTGTTCACAAGATAACATGTGCAAAAGCTTTATGTATATACGTCTCTACTAATAATAAGGAAAAGAACATTTCACCCTCTATTCTCATAAGGATTAGATCTACAAGAATGAAAGTGGGTGGGAAAGACTGCAATTGACGAGAGCTTTCCAACAAGGGGTAACATGCATAGGTTAAAACGTACTTTAAGTTAGGGGGAGAGGAGGGGAAGGGTGGGAAAATCACTTTTCAGCTCATAACTTCTAAGCAATTGCAGCTATCGAAAAAGTTTAAATGCAAAAATTGTTTGCTATGATAAGGCAATAATTTGCCTCATTTGAATTTTCTTTCTATTTTCAATTGTAAAGGAATTATGGGAAAATGAAAATTCCCCCCCACACCATTTCCACCCCCTTTGAGCTGGAGAGCCCATCTACGAACTCGACCGAGATTTTCACTATTCTTACAACATATCCCACGCTGTTTAAATTTAGATCAAAATTACTGCAGTTATCGTGTTCAAAAGATAACATAGGAAAAAGCGTTATACATATATATCTATATATATATATAAACTTTTTAACGAAGGGTGGTTTTGGGTTCTAGGGGTCATGATCGGTGAAGATCTGCAGAAATTTTCTGAAAGTCGTGTCATGAGAACCATTGCAATAGGTAGAGTTCCTATAAGGAATCTACCTAAAATTAAGCACCTCTCTGTGGAATAAAACATGCAAAGTAAACTTCAAAAACATGCATTACATTTCAATAGCTACAGTATAACATTAACATGCAACATGTGATTGAATAGTTATCATTCTCAGTGCAAAACAAAATAGACATGCTAGAATAATAACTACTCTCTGTGTATAAAAAAATTTGTGCACCCATGCATAAAAAAAAATTAAGCACCTATGAAACATGCATACATTTGATTAATCATCATCTCTGCTGAATAAAACATGCAACATATGATTGAATTATCATCATTCTCAGTGCAAAACAAAATATACATGCTAAGAATAATTACTACTCTCTGTGTATAAAAAAAGTTTGTATACACATGCATTAAAAAAATAAGCACCTATAAAACATGCATGCATCTGATTAATCATTATCTCTGCAGAATAAACTCACTTGAAGAAAATCCGTTGAGAAATGATCAAAAGTGTGAAAATTCTAAACGAATTCAAACCAAAATATTATGCAAATTCCACTTAAATCAAAGTGAGCAAGCAGGAGACCAAGTGAAACAATGTGCAGTTCACTTTATGTGCCAGACACCAGTAAAAAGATCAATGCACACAGGACACTGATAAAAAGATCAACGTGCATCTAAAACAAATATTCTCTTACCGCCAAGCACTCCATTGGCGATCATAAGAGGAACGATGCAAGTATGCACCCTAAACTACAGGTTAACCTATACAGGATCTAGCATCTATCTACTATCAAACAAACATGCACACACACTAAGAAAGAATTAGGGTAAAACTTAAGTTTAGGGTACACAGCCATTCCTCCCCACTTTGGATCGCCATCTTTTTGTCGCCAAGAATAAAACAGTTTAGAGATGTGAGAATATTTGTTATGGGTGCGTAGTGAGCGTTTTAATGGTGTCTTCTGCACGCTATGTTTCAGCATCCGAGAAGGGAAAATTCCGCATGCGCGGCATCTAAGTGGGTTCCCGGCAAATTTTTTAAACTTTAAAAAAAAAAAAAAATAGCGTTTTGGCTTTCAGCAAAGAGGGGAACCTAGTAGCTTCGCTTTTTCATTGAATGCGAGGAGTCTACATTTTTTCCTTAATACCAAAGTTCTCACCTCAAAACGTTCCTTTGTCAAAATGTCAACAATAGCGAAGAGCACACTGGTCTAAACAAATCCAAAAATGTCAAAAACGGGAACGATGTACATAACAGTCAAAACAAACCCACGATCAAAACTGTCAGAATCAAACACCGTTGAATTCCAAATTAACTATTATTCAAATTCTATTAAATTGAGAAATTAAATCGAAGATAACACAGAACAAACCAATTAAAACAATGCGCAAGACACCAATATAATGAATGCTGCACGCGCCAGACACGAAAAATCTAATATATCCATGTAGTTTACTCTAAAACTTCTTTATAAACAATTCAACACAGCAGAAGTAGGAGATATAACTGTCAAAGACTCAAAAGATCTCACCCATGGGCATTTTGTAAGATCCTAAAGGAGACTGTCAACTGCTAAAAAAGCATGATAAACAAATGTCTGTCCTGTCCTTGCAGATCCATCATGATTCTAACAAAAAAGAACTAATTATTATTTAGCTAATTTACCATTCATAACCTATCGTTTAGACCAGAGGTTCTCAACCTGTGCTACGCGTACCCCTAGGGGTACGCAAAGGACCAGTTGGGGGTACGTGAAATGGGTACGCGAAGAACCAGTTGGGGGTACGCGAAATCAAAATCGGTAATGGCGGACACAAGAAAATATTGAAAATTAAAAAAATTGCAGTATTTTGTTTTCCTAAGTTCGTGTGAAAAGTAAAAGTGAAAGTTGTGCTAGTCTAAAACCTACGCTCAAAATAAGAAAAAAGAAAGAAAAAGAAAATCTGGTAAAAGATTGAAATTTTGTCTTCACCAGCCCCGATTATGCATGAATTGCCCCGATTATGCATGAATTGCCCCGATTATGCATGAATTATCAGTGTGTTTGCAAAAGTTGTAGCTTCACTAGACGCCATTTATTTTTCTAGTTTAGGCTTATCGAGGACAATCCGGAATCCTCTCGAAGATTCTTGTTTTGACGTTTTTATTAAAAGCGTGATTAAACGCAGGCATCATTAATTGCTCGATTGGGATGCATAATGAATAACGACTGTTCATATAAATCTTTGTGTTGGTGCTCAATTTGATTGGTTTGATTTGTTTTGTGGCACAAAACTGGTGTTTGTAGGCTGTGCGTTCTCAATTTGAAGTACTTTTCTTTAGAGTGACTCCAATTCGATGTTGTTTGATTTCTCAAAATGGACAAGTGGTTGAAAACTGGAACTCTTAAGAGATCGGCATCTAGAACTGAAATTTGAACTACCGATTTGGCAGCTATGGAGATAACTGTGGATCAGCAAGATGATAATCATGAAATGCAAAGACCAACTGATTAGCCTCTTCAAATAAGAAATAAAATCGCTTTTGTTAAAAAAAAACTCAAAACATCAGTGCGCCTCCGAAGAAGAGAGATACTTAAAATATGGATTTTCCGTCACGGGTGATGAAGATTGACCAAAACCACTCTGCGTTGCATGTGGAGAGATATTGTCAAATGGCAGCATGAAACCATCTTTATTAATGCGCCATTTAGAAACAAAACATCCAACTTATAAGCAAAGAAATATTAGTTTTTTCCAACGACTATCGAACAGCCATAATTTAAATTCTTGTTTGATATCCACAAACAAAGCAAATGAAGCTGCGATTGCAGCATCATATAGAATAAGTTATCATATTGCTAAAAGTGGAAAAAATCATACTGTCGCTGAAAATTTGGTATTTCCGTGTTTCAAGGATGCAGTTGAATGCATGTTGGATGAAGACCATGTCCAAAAAATCAAAAATATTCCCTTGTCTAACAGCGCAGTTTCTCGGAGAATTAAGGACATGTCTATTGATACTGAAGCTACTATAAATGAAAGAATAAAAAAGAGTCCTTTTTTTCAATACAGGTGGATGAAAGCACTGATGTTTCCGATCTGTCAATTTTACTTGTTATTGCAAGATATTTGAATGTTAACGAACTTGAAGAAAACCTCTTATTGTGTTATCTTCTCACTAAAAGATGTACTGGCGACGACATGTTTAATGTCATTCAGGGTTATTTCTGTGAAAACGAAATAGATTGGGCTAAGTGTTGTGGTGTTTGCACAGTGGGTGGAAAATCTATGTCTGGCTGTTATAAAGGTTTACGTGGTCGTATCAAAATAGTCGCTCCTCATCTAGCTCGGTGACATTTCTTTCATCAACAGACAAAGTTTAGCAGCAAAGCCTTTGCCAGATTCATTGAAAGAAGTACTCAATCAGTGTCAAAGTTGTAAATTTCATTAAGGCTAATTCAATTAACACTCGATTGTGCAAATCTTTGTGTGGAGGCATGGACAATCTTCATACTATGTTACTTTTGCACACAGAAGTGAGATGACTTTCGCGAGGAAATGTACTCCCAAAATTTTTTAAACAGAGACATGAAATTCATATGCTTTTTGAAGAACCACCCTTTTTCGTTGAGCTTTAAATTTTATGAAAGTGAATGGTTGCAGTAGCTTGCGTAATTATCTGACATTTTTCAGAAATAAATAAACTTAATTTAGGATTGCAGAACCATTCCATAACCATTTTTAACGTAACTGACAAAATCGAGT
The DNA here is from genome assembly GCA_013235015.1 of Araneus ventricosus. Classification (NCBI taxonomy): domain Eukaryota; kingdom Metazoa; phylum Arthropoda; class Arachnida; order Araneae; family Araneidae; genus Araneus; species Araneus ventricosus. The sequence goes on along the minus strand of BGPR01003173.1, from coordinate 133,328 downwards.
CCATGATTAAGAAACTGAATTTTTGGGAATCCTGTATAAAAAAACAGTATACAGTTTTTGAGACACTTCACAGCTTTTTATCTGAGAACGAACTTAAATTAACAAAACAAGTAAAAACTAGTATAATAGCTCATTTATAAGGACTTTAAGTTGTTATTCAGACAATATTTTCCGAAGCTTAGTGATGCAGATATGTGGATTTTAAATTCATTCAACGAAGTGCTTTTTCAAAAAGCTGAAAAATTAACAATTTCTGAAAAAGAAAAATTAATTGAACTTTCCATTGATTCTTCATTAGAATCTGAATTTAAAAAAAGAAATTTGATTGACTTCTGAGTAGCAGTGAAAGAAGAGTGCCAAAAACCAAAGAACTCAGTGTTAAAGCAATAAAATATTTAATACCTTTCACGAACGCAGAACTTGTAGAAAGAGCATTCTTGTCTTATACATATATTAAGAATAAATATCTAAATAAACTTGACGCAGCTGCAGACATGAGATTATACCTTTCTGCATTTGAACCCAATTTTATGAAACTCAGCTCCATGAAACAAGCTCAAGGATCGCATTGAAATTTTCTTGTACTTGAATAACTGATTATTACGAAGTGTAATTTTTAACTAACTTTATAAGTTAATGTGAAATTATTACTATTTTAAAATTGGAATAAAATATAAAATTAAAAATAAGTCCTGCAAATGCCATTAATTCGCGTTATTTGACTCTTAAGCTTACCTAAGCCCTCAACATTATTGATAAAAACATCTTTGGATAGACGGATGATTGGGGAGGGGGTATGACAGTAGGGGGTACGCAAAAATGAAAAGACTAATCAAGGGGTACGCGAGGGAAAAAAGGTTGAGAACCCCTGGTTTAGACCTAAGCATTCATTGATAGTAAGTTTGTTTTGATGTTCTGCACCAAGAAATGTGACATTGATAAACACCTCTTTGGCCCCTCCTACATACTCTCGCACCCAAATAACTATAAGATTCTGATGATTTTAAAAATTTATAAAAATTACATAAAATTTTGCACAATAATAAAACTGATATCATTGGAAAGATAATTTTTTGCTCTTTAAAATGACTTAAAAATTTGTTTTGTCCATCAATTCATTCAGAAGTTATTGGCCAAAAACGGCAAAATTTAGTTTTTTTAAATAATTGAAATTTTGAATTAAAATTTCAAAAAAAACGGCTCGGAGGTGCACATCTTCAGCATCCAAAGTATATCTGTGCCAAATTTGGTAGCTCTATGTTCTACGGTCTGTTCTGTACACCGCCAACAGACACACACAGATAGACAGACATTCATCTTTATTAGTATTAGAGATGAATTTAGATGGCTGCTCCTCACCTTATGGCAGTTGAACACTCAATTCTTCAGTAAGAGGACAGTTAAAGACATAATGTTGCACATCCCCAAATCCACCACATTCACAGTTTGGATGACTAGATCTCCTGAACGTACAAAAGTATGCCGTGAATCTTCCACGTCCCGTTAAAAACTGAACTATGAACGGGGGATGCTTTTTCACCTTAAAACTCACTCTTGGGACATACTTGGCTGTGTGCCTACCATTATCACTAATGTTCCATCTGTCCTGCCGTAAATTCTTGCTGTATTAAAACATCCACATTGGATCTACATGTAGCTTCCTTTGTGTACTTATCTGCCACCTCATTCCCCATCTGACACGTATGTGCCCTTATCCAATGCAATCTTATCCACCTTTTGCTTAATGCCACATTCCCTGCTTAATGCCAATACCCTGTGAGGTATTCCCTGGAGCAGCAAGGACCTGAAGCGTTGACCTCAAGTCCGAATAGATATGCACCCAATGCCGAGATTCCAAACTCATTATGTACTCAAGAGCCATATTTAACCCTTGTATTTTCGCTTGAAAAACTATGGCATTATTTGGAAGCCTACAAGTTTTATGCCATATTTGGGTGCCATGAAATAAGGTCATCATAGCAGCCCCAATGCGCCCATCTACCCCAGAACCATCAGTTTATATCTCTATATCCTCCCCTACAAGATCTTCCATCCCAAACAGTATGGAGACCCAATTAACGGGGTGAACCATTTCAAGACTAAAGTTATCTTCATAATCTTTCCAGCTAAAATTCCTCGCTCCTATCTTAACGTCTTCTTTTTATGCTAAAATAAGGAAATGCGAAAAAATCTCTTATCACCTTAAGATCCAAAGGGGAAATACCTGTGATAACTTGCAATGCATCTGTGCTTACTGTCTTATAAGCTTTCGTAAGTTTGAGAAGTATGCTGAATAGTGTTTAAAATACTTTAGATTTTACCCCAAGCCCCATATCCATACAAGATAAAAGGCTCAAGAGCTCCAATATATATACGTGTAAACAATCGGTTATGTCTCCAGTAAAACTGCCCCAATACATTAGAAATGTTGTAGGTGAGCATGTCTATTTTCCGACGCACTTTGTGAAAGTGCTCAGTGAAAGTTAGGGCACTACCCCAAACTACCCCCAAATATTTTAATGTGTTCTAAATAGTTAATGGCTGACCATCTAGTGAAACAGCAGGAGGGTCCTCAATTTTTAACCTTCCACCAAAAGTTACAGGTAATAAAACTGTTTTTATTGCATTAAAACTTATGTTGCTGTCTCCAATTAAAAAGTTTTTGCAGGGCTAGATTACATCTTTTCTCTGACGTCTGTTTGTTGTTTCCCTTAACTACCAACAACAGGTCATCCGCAAAGGCTTGTATGTGACATGCCTCCGGGAGTTCCAATTTGAGGGCAGTATCTGCTACAATATTCCAAAAGAGAGGCCCACTACAAGATCCTTGTGGGACCCCTCTTTCCGTTCCAAAAGTCCAAGTTTGTGAATTAAAACGATATTCTATCTTTCTATTTATAAAGTAATCTCTTAAGAGATTAACAATATTAATAAGGCACTTTGCCAAAACCAGTTGGAAGAGAACACTTTTCCCTCCAAACATAGTCGAAGGCACCTGAGGAAAGAAGACAAACTTTTCCTTTTTCTTTTAAAGTTACCTATGTCTGACGCCACAACTCGTAATTAGCCGTCTCACAATCGCACCCTGTACGAAAGCCACGCTGCTGGTTGTGAAGCATTCCTCTTCTAAAAAAGATATGAGTAAACCTCTGCATTTAACAGCTTGTTGAGCACCTTGCTAAGAACTGAGAGGAGACATATAGAATAGTATAATTTCTTATCTAATTTGCTTAAAACTGAAAAAAAAATCATTTACATGTAGGTTAGTCTTTTAGAAGGGATTATTTTAATGTATGGTGAAATCAGAAACTTATTTACCTGAAAAACTTATACTTAATAGATAATAATTTATTAATAATGGTTATTTAATTAATAATAAAAATGATTTAGCCTCTTTCTATAAAAGCATTAGTTACATTATTAAGTTCATTTTTATCTTCTAAATATATTTTCTTAACAACAATATAATTGATTGTTTATGGCTAATCCTTATTGAAGTGTATCTTATGAAATAGAATAAAGAGGACAAAACTCCACCGAAAGTAGATCCCTTTGAAGATTTATTGAAAGATGATGATGATGAAATTCCAATAATTTTTGAAGATAATTCGCAGGTAATATTCTTTAAGTAAATCAAAATCTGCATGAAGATATTCTATTGTAAGTTTTATTATTATTTTTTTATTAAGTGGATTTGGACAACACAGTTATGCAGTGGAGAACCAACTACTATTTTATGGTTTTTGAGTTCACTGTTGAAAATTGTAAATGTATTAGCTTTTCATACAAAATTGAACCAGCTTCAATCCATTGTACAGCAGAGTACTTTTATTGAATGATTAATTTTGAGAAACTCTAGTGTTATGGTTTTTTTTTGTGTGTAGGAAACAGCTGTGTCTCAAAATGTATATTTTGAAGTTAATTCTGTACTGCATAGTCATGTTTATTTGTCCTATGATTTAGATGATAGAAATGATTTAGATATATATTAATTATTATAATTGATTAACGTAATTCATTTAATCAAGAATCTGTTTTGTACATTTTTTATTGAATCTATCTTTTAAAAGCTCAAATTTGATATGATTATCTTTAGGGGAATAAGGGAGAAGTCACAATTTTCCTACCATTCAGTAACAAACTTCTGTCTCTAGCCTCCACTTTGGAAAAGGGGCTATGCAGCCAGGAGGCAAAATAGTACACATTGAGGACACAAAAAATATCAATTTTTCCAAATGAAAGTGAAAATAATTTAACCTTATATAATTTATGATAATTTAAATACCAATATTGTGCTTTTTGTGTTTATTATTCTTCGTATGTTGGTTCAGTATTTATTTGATAAAAGCATGAGACTATTGCACATAATTTGTATTCAGAAAAAAAGAAATTGTTAAAGCTTTAAAGACTGCAATTAGAGCAGATCTTAGTTTTTTTTGGCAGGGAGGGTTGGGGTAAGATTTATTTTTCACAGAACTGCTAGTTATATTGTGATGCTATTCGTTAGTTGAAATGCCCATACTGCTGAATAATGTTTATCTTCTGGAATACACTGGTATAGCCAGTAGGGTGGATCAAAAAGTATAGGGGGAAAAAAATTAAAATTATTTTTGGCATGGGGCGGGAAAGTTGTGTCTTAAGTATAGTAGTTTATATAATTTTTTTATTGAAATTCATTTATATCTTTCGGTGCCCCAAATGCCTCAAAAATAATTAAAAATTGATTTTTTTTTAATGAAAATGTACAATTTTTTTAAAAATTAATTTTGACATGGAGTGAGAAAGTTGTGTCTTAGGCATATTAGTTTACATATATTTTTTTATTGAAATCCGTTCATATCCCAAAATAGTTAAAAATGACATTTTTTTTGGAAATTTCTAAAAAAATATTTTCAAAATTTGCTTTAGCACCGGGTAAAAAAGTTTTGTTTTGGGTATATTAGATTACATTTTTTTTTATTATTATTAAAATTCATTCATATCTTCTGGTGGCCCAAGCGCCCCAAAAAAAGTTAAAAATTTTCCCTTTTTTACAAATATCTATTAAAAATTGTGAATTAATGAAAAATTGGCAGATTATTAAAGTATAAACGTATAAATAATTATAATTTTATAATAATACATGAAGTTTAAATTTAATAGTCAAAGCAATAGATCACAAAACTTATAAAAAGTGAACTTTTTAATTCTATTAGTTTGAAGATATACATATTTCTAAAGGTTGTAATCCCTTTTGATATTATAATGTTTGATAAGACTTCTTGATTATATCCTATTCAATATGAAGATGTGTCTCTTCTCCATATACACTTTCCGACGATTCAGACACTAAGCGAATACATCTTTCTATAGCTTGGGTATGGCATGGATATTTTGAGCATTCCTCCGTTTTTCTAACTTTTACCATGGCTTCAATTTCTTTAAATGGCACATTCATCAAAAGAGGTGGTTTAAAGCGTCCAACTCGTTGCTAGTTAATAAGTGCAAAATAATCCTTTGCTTTAAAGTCTATTTTTGGTACTTGAAAAATTCTTACTTCTGATGATCCTCTGTTTTCAATTCTAGCACAAATTAGTTTTCGTAGTGCTAAAGATCTTATATTCTCTCTGTTATCTGTGAGTATTGACAATAGCAAATTTTCAGGATGACAAAAGAAGCTATTTCCTTGAATAACAGTGTCTACTATATTTCTTAAATTGGGTTCCAAATATCTAGAAAATGAGATAAGTCTCCAAATATGCTGCGCTCCTTCTGTTATAGAGGGCTTTGTATTGGCATGGAACCATACAAGTGCATATACCTTCATAATATATGTTGCAAGAATAATAAGATTGTTAGATAGTTTTTCCATGGCCACATACAACCTTAAAATTCTACCTGCAGTTGTTAGCCACCTTGAGTGAGAAATTGTGCCAGGCTTTCTTAATGCCAGGTCAGAATAACATTCACCACGTGATATCGCTAGGCAAATATCATATAGGTATTGCTGATCATTGCTGAGAACCATTCTATCTATATTATCTGGCATATTCTCCTAACTTATTGAAGAAAAAGGAGCTACAGGTAGCTCCTCACAGGTTTTGATTGCTTTACCAATTGGTCCACAAAATTCTGTAGGGACCAGTAGTTGCCCCATCCAAAGAATTTAGTAGATGGTGTATTGGGGTCTAGTTCCATCAAGCGAATAATACCTCCCTTGTGCCCAGTATTAACATTTGTTCCATCCCACCCAATTACTTTCAGCCCATTTAATTGCATATTATTTGATGCAAAAAAATTGAGTATTGCTTCTTTTATGGCTCCTCCTGTTGCAGTAGTTACATGTCCGATATACACAGAGTTGGGTTTGTTTACAAGAGTATAATGCTCCTCCTTCATGGTCTTTGGATAGTACTTTGTGTCCTTCTTAATTAGCACTTTTGTTTTGCCTTTTCTCCCATCGAAATATAATCCGGTTAAAAGATACTGAGACACTGTTAACTTAGTAGACTCTGCAACTGCATTTTGAAGCTTTCTACTCTGTCTACAAATTTTATTGCGATCTACCACATGCGATGTCTCTCCTTCGTGTACAATTCCAATGTCTCGTGAAGCAGCACTGGCAATTGAAGCAGCTGCTCTATCTGAAATTCCGTATAGATCACGTTCCCTTGCTAAGGTAGGGAAATCTAAACAATTTTGTGATTCGTATTCCAAGGTAATTGCATCCATATCTGTATACGAGGACGAAGAAATAGAGTTGAGCTGAAGTAGCTCCCTTGATTGAGCATAAGCAGTATCAGCATCAGTTTTAACCATTTTATTTTTTATTCTTTCGTCTTCCATCTGTTTCCCTTTTCTCTTTTTTTTAGTCGCAGTTACGTCCACTCCTCCAATAACCATTTTCCTTCCTAATCTTTGATCTTTTATAAACAATCACTCAGCAAGTGGAATTTTCATGTATTTTTGGCATTTACATGTATCGAAATTTGTACACTTACAAAATGTGATATTGAACAAACACGACTTTTTTTCATTATGATAATTTTCCAATTTTTGTTGGTATTTTTTATCATTCCTTTGCCCTCTCCTTTACGTTTTCCCCTGTAAAATCGTTTCTTTGACGCATTTTTTATTTTTGATTCGAAATTTGCATAAAAATCGTTTTTTTTTTTTTGCAAATATTAAGTGTCTTGGGGCACCAGAAGGTATTAAACAAAGTTGAAAAAATTTTGCATGTATGCTAGTACACTTAAAAGACAACTTTTGCACCCTATGCCGATTATTTTATCCACACTTTGAATTTTTGATCCACCCTAATAGCCAGCATAGCAATTTAATTTTATTATTGCAAATTGTAAAGTATTATGATGTTTATTTGTATGCTGCATTTCTTATTTTCTCTTAACTTTTAAATGAAATCCACCAACATCATTGTTTTTGCATATAAATTTCTAGCTTAATATGAATGTGAAAGAAAATTCCAATATTATTATTAGTTAGCTCATTTAAATTCTTTAATATAGCTTTTGTGAAGCCATTTGAAGTAATCATGATCTCCAAAGCATTGTAGTTAAGGGGGGGGGGAACAACAGATATTTGCAGTTTGTTGCTAAGAACCTGTTTATATCATGCTTTCAATTCTTATAAAACCAATTTGCATTTGTATGGAGGAAAATAAAATTGAATGAAATTATTAAAAGCTGTAAAGAGGGAAAAAATTATTGGAGGCGAAGCCGTTTGTAATCACGTGTTCATAAATTAATCTAACTCCATTAACAGAACTTTAATATATATATATATAATACTTAAAACTGAATTTAGACAAATTTAACAAGCATTAATGTCAGCAAAAAATCATGGAATAAAAATATTACTAATTAAATAAAATTGATCTTGCAGCAAATGAGCATTGAACATCAGGGCAAAGTTCACATGCTTAAAAAATATAGTCAGGGCTGTTGCCATAGAGGACTGGATGGCAGGAAGCTTTCATATGCCAAAAAAGTCTGCTTCTATAATAATATTGGGATAAAATCATTTCGTAACTGTTGTAAAGGCCCATTATTTTAAATAGTAGTCTGTGTTTTAGTTAGCTCATTTAATATATTAACTGAGTTTATAAGGAGTTTAACTCTGTTAACATCAATCTTAACATTGAAAGGCAAACTAATTATAAACTTTTAATTGTTTAATTGAACTGCAGATTTTTATAAGACAAATTTAACATCAGTTAATTATGGCATCAAGTTGAGATTTATTAAAACAGACATTGATTAAAATGAATGTAAAATTCTTTTCTCAAGTTTAGTAATATTCCTGGGATTGATGTTAATTAAGTTTCCTTATAGAAAGCTGACACTTTTTTTTCTTTTAACAAATAGTCTTTTTCCTATATCGTGACTTTTTCCTCTTGTAACCCAGGAAAATTTTGCCAAGACCCCGAAATTGAAAAATAATTATGAAAGAGAAATATTAATGATAGCTAAATTGAAATTTAATTACAAATAGTTATTTATAAAGTTTTAAAGAAATTTTATAAGTTAAGACGGTTTTCATAATTATTTTAGTTTTAAAATGTTGAAGAACATGAAACATAGTCATGTGGAAGTTTTCATGACCTTAATATTTTTCAACATGACCTTTAATTTTAGACGCCATGCTGTATTTACATTGATATTTCCTTATACAGGGTGAGTCAAAATGAATGCTCTGATTCCAAAGTTTTACTGTGCACAGATAGTTGCTGTATTTATTTAAAATATATATACCTCAGGAGTATACACTGATGAGCCAAAACATTATGACCATCCCCACATTTTTCAATGAACTCATTTGGATGACATGGAGGGCAAGTGGTTAAGTGAGAATGGTATTTAACTGCTGCTGGAGAAGGTAAGTAATCATTCTTGCACTTTTGCGAGTGATGGGAAAGGCTGCTGATCTAAGCGAATTTGTTAGAGGGCAGATCGTAATGGCCCGAAGACTCGGAATGAATATCACTGAAACTGCACGACTGGTAGGTTGTTCACAATTTGTTGTTGTTAGTATTCATGCAAAGTGGATAAATAATGGTGACACCAGCAGTAGATGCCAAGGTGTTGGTTATCCACGCGTCATCAAAGAAAAAGGACGTCGGAGACTTCCCCGCTTGGTAAAGCAAAATCGGCACCAGACAGTGGCTCAGCTGACAGCCCAATACAATGCAAGTCCAAGCGCAAGTGTTTCGGAACACACAGTTCAGCGGACACTGTTGGATATGGGACTGTGCAGCAGACGTCCCACTCGTGTGCCTCTGTTGACGAAGCGTCATCATCAACTACACCTGCAGTGGTCCCAGGAACATAGAGAATGGACCATGGATGAGTGGAAGAGAGTTGCCTGGTCGGATAAATCCCGATTTCTCATTCACCATGTCGATGGTCGTGCCAGAGTACGCCGTCTGCCAGGCGCTTCCCTCTTGTACAGCAGGTCATACACAGGCTAGTGGTGGCAGTATTATGCTTTGGGAAATGTTTTCATGGGCGACTCTGGGACCCGTAGATGTGGTAGAACAGACCATGAAAGCTGCGAACTGTCTGAACATCATTGCGGATCAGTTGCACCCTTACATGGCGTTTGTCTTCCCAACTGGAAATGGAATCTTCCAGAAGGACAATGCCCCATGTCACAAGGCTTGGATTGTGTTGGAGTGGTTCGAAGAGCATACTGATGAATTCCACTTAATGTCCTGGCCACCTAACTCGCCGGATCTTAATCTGATGGAGCACATTTGGGATGTCAAGGATCAGCAGCTCAGAGCTCAAACACCACCATGTCCAAATATCTCGAAACTTTGCGTGACTGCTGCTTAGACATTTGGTACAACCTGTCTCCAGTAATGTACCAAAAACTTGTGGCATCTATGCCCAGGCGAGTTGCAGCCGTTTTGAAAGCCAAAGGAGGTGCAACGCGTTATTGAGTAGGTGGTCATAATGTTTTGGCTCTTCAGTGTATACTTGTATTCACATTTTGAATGCAAGTATTACTCTATGTGATGTAATTCTTCCTAAATCTTCTATAGTGTGCCCCTGTTGATGCTGGAAAAATAGCAACTGTGTTACAGGTTTTGAAATCAGTAGTGGTCATTGAACATGGTATCACTACCTCAAGAACATGTAATCACATTGATAGATAGGTTATTTAGGTGACAGCGATAAAGAACTGTTACCTTCACCACCATGATCCCCAAACTCAGTGTGATTTCCTTTTGTGGGGGTTTGTAGAATATCATGCATTGTGCCTCTGTGTCCAACAGTTATCACTGATTTAAAAGTCTGTATAGCAGCTGCTATTACAGCAACTGCCTGTTGCACACTCAACTTTGAACTTAATTTTTTTTAATATTGATGCTTAATGTAACATAACTTCTTAAAAGTGTAGTTAAATATAAGTTGATGATGATTGTGTAGTATCCATTATTACTCTGTTTAGGAAAGTGGTGTTAAATTAATGTCATATGGATCCAGTGTTGTGAAAAGAACTGAAGAAGAAAAGCCAAGCTTTAGACCTCCGCCACTGCCACTTTTCAATAACCAGAATGAAATCAAGGATACTTCAAATATTATTTCTGATGATGACGAAGATGGTGGGGAATGTTTGGAAGATTTCTGGAGGAGAGCTGATATCAAAAATACTCAGAGACTAAGACTTTTATAACTAATATCTTTTCCTACTATTTGATTTTCTAATAAATTCAAAAGACAAGTTATTTGTTAATGTTTATTTGTATTTTTATATTCAATAAAATATATTGTGAATATTACATTATTTCTTTCTGTAGTTAAGATCTTTATTTTTGCAAAACATTTACCTTCTCTTAAATGTGAATTACCACTTTGATAAATAAATATGTGCTGAAGGTTTTTTTTTTAAGAATCGGAGCTTTAAAATGATTTTTTTAAACCACATAAATTCTTAAATATATTTGAATCAGGAAAAGCATTTCAAAAGGGCAATTTGTTGCTACAAAACTTCTGAATTGTCGTAATATTGGTTTATTAATATTGTAACATCTCTGGAGACATGTTTATGAAATTTTCTTTAACGATTTTCAGAATTTGCTGTTCATAAAAATGCAGTGTACACAGAAATTTTATCAATTCTAAGTAAACATGTTTGAGATGTTAAAAGTTAATTTTTTCTCCTACAACATTAATTTAAGAATATTTTCAATGAATGAATTTTGCATGCAAAATTCATTTCACCTTTATGGAAATTGTGAAATCTACAAGATACTGCTTTTAATTTGTTTTTCTTTTTTAATTGAATTTTGTGAATATGAGTTTTAATGTTTGAATATTATCTATAGGATCTTTTTTTATCTCATACATATTTTTAAGATACTTTTTACTAAGCAGAAAATTTCTAAAGCTGAACAAAGCTGTTAAATTAGTAATGGTATTACCCTCAGGTTCTGATTTTTATTGATAACTGATAACAAACTTTTTGAACTGTGCATATGCAGTAGAATCCTAGTTAATTTTTATTAATTAAAACCTAGTTAATTGTCACAGAATCTTCACTTAAACATTCCTTAGACTTCATAGTATTTGCAAGTAAAAATTGAAGAAAATCTATTCAGTTGTTTGGATTTCTGTAGTATACAAATATTGGCATTTCAGATTTACTTTTATAGATTAAAAATTGCCAAAAATATATGCAAGGTAAATTATTAATGGAATTAGCCAATACCTAATTTTAAAGTGCAGCACAATTTTCAACTGAAAAGATTTTGAATTTATTCGTCCAAATTTTTTCTTATTGTATCAAATTTTCTAAATTTCTCAGAGGCTTATATTCTTTAATATTGATGTTTAAACTTTAGGTGGAAAATTTTTGAATAATTTTCTTAATGTATTTATGACTTGAAGGGGAGAAAACTTTATTTTTTTTGCACGTTTGTGTGATAATTTCACTGAACTAATTAACACCTGAATCGATATGATGCAAGTCACTTCAAGTGACATCCACTTTTTCATAAGAATTGTTGAAAATATGAAAAAATTATCCATGTGTCCATTCTTCCCCATGGGAACATACACCATCTATTGCTGTAGTAAAAGATATTCTTGCATTTTTCTACTACTAAAATGCAAGTATTAAAAAAAATCTGCAAGACATATTAGTAGATATGAAACTACTGTAGTCACCGCTTGTAGTGACCATAGATGTAACAATCAATCGGTTGTACTGATCAAAATAGTGTGGAATGGATCTCTTGTATCTGAACACATAGAAAATCTGTCGGTTCTAGTGATCAACAGTTCACTTGTTGTGATCGATTTCAACGAGATGATGCCACAGAAGATGAGGACAATGATGACGAAGAGCGGCCAGAAGAGAAACCATCATCAGCACCAGAAAATATGCATGCCCTTCGTACTTTAAGAAGATCAGTTCAATACCACACTGAATCTTTTGATGATCATTATTCCAACCAACTAATTATTACCAACAAATGCTGGAAAACTAAATCAAGTTACTCTTGCTAACTTTGTTAAAAAAAAGCTTAAAGCAGGTAAGTGGGTATAATTTTTTTTGCAATTCTGCTCATTGTATCGATCTTCTAATTAAAATGAATGAGTACAAACGAACTATGTTGTGTAGTCTGTTTTTTCTGATATCGTTATCAGTGACATAGTTAAGGCAAATAGCATCCAGGACAAAATATGGCAATTTTAGCCCCCCCCAAGTTGTCATCAGTGGCTTAGCACGGGTAAATGGAGAGCGGAAGGATGCTATTAATTTTTCACCCCTTCATCATATTTAACGTACTGATGTTTTGTCCCCATAGTGCTCCCCGGTCGCAACCCTTTGATTGCTTGTATACTTATAGATTTTTATTATTTCAAAACATTTTGGATGTAGTGATCACTATAAATAGCACCCACTGTAATTTGGAAAAAACCTTACTTTAATTCTATCATTATGTGCATCTATTTGATAAAGGGAAATTAGCTAATCCAGTATAAAAGAATTTACTCATATTTTTTTTAAAAAATTTTAACTCTTTATAGGGCAATGAGACAAGGAATAAAACCCGAACACAAAATTATAGTTGCCAGATAAGAAGATTTTAGGAAACATACACATTTTTTCTACAAAACACTTCATAATGGCACTATGCGATCCATCAAAATACCTCCAAGCCAAAAGAGCCCGAACAAAATAATGCTTCTTAATGTCATTCAGTGTTTGAATTTGAGTTATTTTGTCAGGGCTATTCCGATGGGTTGCAAATGAATGAGGGGAGGGGGGAGCTTTTCATTATTCAGGTTCATCTAAAATAAATTGTATTCAACTAAGAAGTTAAGATGAGACAAATGAAATGGTACAATATTAGGTTTAACATCTTTAATGGCTATTAAAATATCACGTACTCAAAAATAAGTGCAGAATGGTCTCATTAATCCTATGGCAAATTATCGACATCAAAAATTTAACCTTTGATATCAAGCTTAGTCATTTGGGATCAGTATTAATTATTTTTTATGATTATTATTTATTTTTAACTGAATTCCTGATGATTAAAATGCACCATTATAATGAAAAGAAAATGCATTCAAAGAAAGTTCAACAAAATTTTGTCATCTTTCTTTTATTTCGTTCTTTGTAGCCCTCAATTTGCATCTTATACTTATCTTCATTCATATTTGAGAGCAAGACTATGAATACTGATGTTACAATGCTACACTAGAGTAGCAACAGCATAGTACTCTCAAAAAGGAAACAGATGTCACATAACCCCTTTTCCCATTCGTCTCTTTGACTTGTAACATCAGATTTAATACATAGCAGATCTGCAACTTATTAAAAGAACTATTTTCTAAATTTCAGTGCGAATGAAACTTGTTTAATTTTAACAAAAAAAAGTGATTTCAATCCATAATGTTATGAAACTTATTTAAACTTTAAAGCACATCCAAGCATGTGAAAATCTGAATGCAAAGTCAATTTTTTCAGGAAACCAATGACAAGCAATACACATTAATTTAAACATCTTTATTGAAAACAATCTTTCAAATTAATAACTTACCATAAATCAAACTTAATTTAAGAACAAAACACTCGTTAAATTATTACATGCATCACAATAAACTTGAAGTAAATGTTTATATTTTTTTAAAATGTACATAGCAAGCAGAAATAGGATTTTATCTTAATGATAAACTGTCTTGAAGAAGCTTGACAAAAGTTATGTCTTCGAAACTTTATTAAACAGAAATTCATAGATATAAATTTGAATCTGAAGCTCTGGTCTCATTTAATGATTTTATTAAATGCTAATTTAGCAATGTATGTGAATTGGCTGTTATGGCACATTACTATAAAAAGGGGATGCATTTTCAATTAAAATCAGTGACAATGTAACATGGAAGGTAAACATCTTAACACAGTTACAACAAGCACACTTTCATACATACTTATGGAATGTTATTCACACTATAAATTAAAAATGACTGCTTTGAGTGATAAATAGCAGAAATGAATGTCTTAAAATGGAAAATTGTTCAACATATACGTGCAATATGCACCTTAAAGGAGGTAGGATTTTGTACAATCTTGATGCTATTTCATTCAACGGCTTCTATAAATAAATTTGTTTTTCATACTCGTGAGAAAATATGAATTAAGTCGAAGTGAAACTCAATATATATAAGAAAGTTAGGGAAAATAAGCCAATAACTGATCAACTATAAAGCTAAATAATACAGCAGAATCCTTTGTAACTTGCACCCAATTAACCAACAATTTCAAATTAATGAGCACGTTTGAAAGTATGAAAGATAAATGCAAACACAAATTACAAAAATAAAAGTAAGAAAATAGAAAAAAGCTTATTTCTGTTCTGTGGTAAAAGCTGCAGAAGCAGAAAAGGCAAAATAACAGCAAACTGTTGGCTACTACACAGAAAAAACACTATTTTCAATATCATTGTAATATTCCTCCTCCTGAGAAGCAATATTCCATGATAGCCTTTCCAAAGTTTCTTCCTTTTTGTTCTTGTATTTCGTTTTGAGTTTTTTTGTATGTTTATTGTTAGACAGGGTGGCCACTCGAAACATGGCCCAAAAACTAATTTCGAAACTGTTACAGATAGGTATATACTTCCAATTGGAAAAATGCTTTAAATGACATGATGAATTATAATTTTAGTTATTTGAGTCAATAAATGTACTACTAAAAAATTACAAAGTTAAATTTTTATACAGTCTCCAAGTCTTATTAGTCATATTTAGTAAAATATTCTTGACACACAACATTTTAAACAAAAATGACAGTGACATGAACTTTGAATTTCATAATTTTAAACCAATCAGTGGTCGTGTCAAGCAAGCACTACACGTTGATTGAAGGATCTTCCTTGAAGCAGATATTGAAGTGGTCTGAAACATCTCTAAAACACTGATATTCAAAGTTTCAATAATTTGGTCAATTTTAGTCGAAGAAAACCTTTTTAAGAAATAAAACTTTTTTGTTTAAAATGTTAGCAAGTTAAGAATATTTTACTAAGTATGACTAATAGGATAAGGAGACTGTGTAAAAATTTAGACTTTGTAATTTTTTTCAACAGTATATTTATTGACTCAAGCTTCCTTGCATCATTTAAAGAATTTTTTCAGCTGGAAGTATATGTCTATCCCTAAAGGTTTAGAAATTAGCTATTGGGCCATGTCTATAGTGGAAGCCCTGTATGTATATATATATATAATGGGTTAGTGCAGAGTAGTTGCATTTTAAGAGAATGTAGATAATTCTGTTCCTGTCACCATCACTTTTGATGATGACAACATAATGAAAAATGAACAAGGAAAGTTGAAAGATGATGAGGAGGAGAGGGAGGATGGAGATGAAGACAACATGTGCACCAAAAAAGTTGCATGAAGGGAAGCAGACAAAGGATTGCAGACTTTTATAAAATTTGCTGATGATGATTCATCTATGTCACCATATAATGTTATGAAGCTTCATTGTATACACAGTAAATTTTGAAAACTCCTAATGACAATTTTATAAATGGCCAGACATTCAAAGTTGTCATCACTCTAAGAAATGCAAAACTTTTATCTGGTAATATGTTTAGAAATTTTAAATTGTTTTTAAATTTTGCTTTTCCGAAATATAAAATTATGCATTTTAATTTTAAATAATTTGTATGATTTTTGATATTATTTCTTTAATTATGTTTGATAAAAAGAAAAACATGACCAACACACTGCATATTGCAATTTCTACAGATACCCAAAACATGAACAGGCATGTTTTAGAAGTATGAATTCAGTTATTCGAAAAAACAGTGACCTCCCATTGTTGCCAGATAAGAGAGATTCTACTGTATTACCATTTTTTAGAATAATGTTAGCAAAAAACTGAGAGGATGAGTGGAAGGAAAATGGAATGGAGGGAAAAAGAAAATAAATTTGGCATTAAAAATATTAAAGAAAAGGCATTCGTCACTGATATTAGAAATTAAGTAAAAGAAAAAATAAAGCTCCAGATTGACTAAATGCTGAAAACCACTCTCAGTCACTCATTACATAAAAAGATACAATCACAGTTCGACATTTTTCAAATTTGAACTTGAGGTAGAAAAGCATTCCATTCGCTCTGGAATAAGTTTTCCAATGGGTTTCATTGACTTCTGTAATAATAATAATAAAAAAAAAAATCTTTCAGAGAGAATACAAACAAATGATACAGTATTATGTACAAAATAAGGTGGTCAGCAAGAAATAGGTTAATCTTCTGAGTAAAATTTTTAATTGGCACCGCTCTTTGAATTTTGAGGCTCCAGACACAATAAAGCAGGGCCTCCCAGTAAATAAAAAAAAGTGAATAAATAAATTATTCTATTTTTAATAAAAAAAAGGAACATTTACAACACTTAATCTTATCTAAATAGTAATATTTAACTTATTATGGATTAACAGTAATATAAAAGATAAACAAAATTCATAAAACTTTATTTTTCTTGCTTTAATTTCGGCAAATTTATCCATGCAAAACAACATTAAATTGGATAATCTTTCTTATGTCGTTGCGGATTTTTTAAAAATCATTTGGCAAGTGCCATTTCTCAATTAAGAAGAAAAATCGGGACATTAATGTATGAATCATCCTTCCTGCCAGAGAAAACTATTTATTATACTTGCACATTGCAAGCAAAAACTCTTGTAAAAAAATGGATTCAATATGCCAAATGATTATACAATGCATAATTTTCCATGTTGAAATTTGTTGTTATAATAACTTAGCATTATTATAGGCAACTACAATTTATTATTTTTCCTCTGTCTAATTTTTTATGGGTTTGAAAATACAGGAAATAAATTTGGCTAGATTTCCAATTCTCATAACAGTTTCTAATTTATGCATAAGGTAGCTTGTATATTTTTGAAAATTGATTTAATGAAAAATAATCTTGCTATTGTATAAATTTGATATACTATATTTCGAAAGTACTTATAGTATTAGCATTCTTATTAAGTTCTGATCGTGTATAAAACTGAAGGATTTTAAACAAGCAATTTTCTGAAAAATATTGATTGTGAAAAGTTAAACCTTATCAGCATACTTTCAAGTTAAAAGATAAAAATTTAATGATATTTCATTAAAAGCATGTTTTTTAATTTATCTCAAAAAATTATGTTTCAATTCTATGAGTAATTTTGATTTTTTGGATAAACAACTTTGTTTAAACAAATTGTGAGCTTTGGAGAATCATCAATTAATCCAGAACCAAACTCACAATCACGCTAATTCATAAATAATATACAATCCTTTCAAGCCAAAAATAAAAAGAAACTGCACCTTTTTAATGCTATTATTTCTTTACAGAAAAATAATAGTAGTAAAAACTTACAACTTTTTCTCGGTATTTCATCATTTCTTCCTTCAGTTTGTTCAAAATAGACATATTAGGTTTATTAACGCAGGCTTGACTTTGCAATTCTGTTATCCGCTGTTCCTCCTCCTGTGTTTTTTTTTTTAAAAAAAGATGTTTGTAGAAAGGCAAGTAAAGGCACATGGAAAAAGTATATATAAATTTAGCATTTAATTGTAAAATATTATGAAATGACACTATCTACATGTTTTATCAACAAAAAACATTTACTGAAAAGACTTCTTTCTCCAGTGGTGTAACAACAGTGAGTGGCATCCAGGACATAATTTGATTTTTCTGCACCTCAGTTGTCATCAGTGGTTTAGCATATGTAAATGGTAAACAGGGCATGTTTTTTTTTCTCCCCTTGACATATTTGGCATTAAAAAGTGACAAGTGCACTATTGTTTTGTCCAAGACTGGGACATTTATAATCCCTCCCCAGCCTCCTCATCACTACAACACTGCCATTCTCTTAAGAATATTTTTATTTAATTATGATTAAACTTCAGTATGTATAGATGAAAATAATTAAATCAAACAGTTTTTTCTTCTTAAACATTTCCATGACATTTATACATTCTAAAGGAGGTTTCTTAAAGTATAGTACACTATAAAAGTCGAAAGTCAATGTGCATATTCACATCATCATTTCTCATCAGTGTTCTTTCAGATTTTTCAGTAATTGTAAGCAAAAAAATTTAAGCAAATCACCTTTACCTAAAGCATGTCATTAACATTTGTTCATTAATTTCTATTTTGTCATAAATAAATGTGCCGTTTTCATAATTAGTTGCATTTTTTTATTACAAAGAGGTCATAAGAGGGAAAGTTTAAAAGGCCCTGATATAAAGCAACATGGGAAGTTTACCAACAAATCATAAATCAGAATATGTACCTTTTTTTCTTTCATAGTTTTATGAGATCCTTTTCCATACATTCGTAATAGAGAACCCCATGAATTTATATGCGGATGCAACTTCTAAAAAAAAAATCTATGTAAGTGAATTCATATCAGTGGTTGCCAATTTAATGTGGACACTTTAAAATTTTCATATTTTTTCGAATATCTCCCGAAAATCTGCATGGATTTTCTTAGAATTTCGAACATGTAAATATTAGGCTTGGATTCACATTTTACTGAGAAGATTCAGTCACGAAAGCATTTGGGAGACTGTCGACAAATTGATGAAGATGAAAATTATTTTGGCCCACTACACTTCACAGAAAGTTGATAATGAGTTAAAACTTTCAACAATGATTATATTTGACATGAATAATATTTACATGCATTTTCGTAAATTTTGAATAAATACTCGGGAAGATATAAAGATTTTCTTAAAAAATCCCGAATTTTTCCTCATGTTTTTGCTTATTAATTGCGGAGTTTTCCCATTAAATTGTACCAAACTTGCAGAATACTTGACAATATGTAAAAGAAGCATTGAGTTAAAATTTGAATAATACGTAAAATATGAGCCATTTGTAGTAAATCATTTTTTACTGCGCATACGCGAAATGTAGCGTAAATTTTCTTTCGCAACTTCAGAGCCAGATATATAGGGCAACTTATATAAATATTCCAGTTCAATACCATTAGTATTCAGAAAGATATCGGCATTGCAACTTGGTCAATTTCGGTACATTCTATGAGAAGTTAAATAATGAGGAGTTTTCCACAAATTGATATTCTCAAAACTTGAATCTTCGAATAGTAATCATCGAACTGTAATTTCATTTATGTATTTAACTAATAAGTATACATGAGTATTCAGGATATTCAACTCATAAAATTCAATATTACTATTCAAAGATTCAAGAATATCAATTTGTGGAAAAGCCCTCATCATTTAGCTTCTCATAGAGTGTACCGAAATTCACCAAGTTGCAATGCCGATATCTTTCTAAATACTAATGGTATTGAACTGAAATATTTATAAAAGTAGCCCTATATATCTGGCTCTGAAGTTGTGAAAGAAAATTTACGCTACATTTCGTACATGCGTAGTAAAAAATTATTTACTACAACAAATGCTCATGTTTGCCGTAATATTAAACTTTTTAAATTCAAATTTTAACACAATGGTTCTTTTACATATTGTAAGTATTCTGTAAGTTTCATACAATTTAATGGAAAACTCTGCATGTTGTAAGCAAAAAAAAAAAAAAAAAAGAGGAAAAATTTGGGATATTTTAAGAAACCTTTATATCTTCCCACGTATTTATTCAAAATGTACGAAAATGCATGTAAATATTAAGCACTTCAAATATAACCATTGTTGAAAGTTTTAACTCATTATCAGCTTTCTATGAAGAAAGGTGGGCCAAAATAATTTTCATCTTCATCAATTTGTAGACAGTCCCCCTAAATGCACACATGACTGAATCATCACTGTAAAATGCGAGTTCAAGCCTAATATTCACATTTTCGAAATTCTAAGAAAATCCATACAGATTTTCGGGAGATATTCGAAAAAATATGAAAATTTTAAAGTGTCCACATTAAATTGATAAAAAATATTTGAATGAAATTGGGTATAATACAGGGTTTTCGGAATGAATTACCCGATTTCAAATTTCTATGTATTTAAAAACAAGACACACAGACTGATAAATAGTATATCAATCCAAAGGAAAAGATTCCAAGTTCTATATTATGAATCATAGATGTTACTTGTGACATTTATGAAGTTTGTCAATAACTGGGAATTTCTCACCCTGCTGTTTGGATTATGTTGAGAAAAAAAAATGTGTTACAAGCCATACAAATTACTGAACTTGCCAGCTCCAAGGCCCAGTGATGAGCTAAAGTTACTAAACTTTTGCCACAACATACAAGAGGCTATGGAGGGGGAGGATTTTTGCACCTGACTCAACCCGATGAAGCCGCTTTAAATTTAAAAGAACAAGTGAATTGCCATAATATTGGCTTATGGGCTCCATAAATGCACATGCATGGATTGAACACGAAAGGGACTAGCCGAAAATCAAAGTTTTCTTTTTGATGCCCATATCAAAGATTAACGGTCCATTTTTCTTTTTTTTAAAGAAAAAATGGTTACTGGCAGTTCCTATTTATATGTTATTGATGTTATGTAGAAATAATGGCAGTATGTTAGAAATCTGGGTTTCCCTTCAGCTGAAGGAAGATCTCTCCAACTTCATTTTTTAATAAGATGGGACACCATACCATTGGCATATAAAGGTTTGTCATTTACTCAGCACGGAGCTACTCCACAGTTGAATCTGTCGCCAGATATGATCCCATGTGACTTCTGTCTTTCTTCAACAAATATCTAAAAGAGGTTATATTGGACATTTGTATTTAAAAAAAAAACCTTGGACAATTTTCTTTTGCTTTCACGTATTACTTATCATTCTGTGTCATCTATTTTTAAAAATATAAAATTTTGGAATTGGATGGTTCATTATGAATAACTCTGTAAATTAAATAGTTACTTAAACAGCTTTTATAACAATGGAAATTAACTCCTTTTTGTAAAGTAAAAAAAATATATCTTTATCTAATACATCCATAATCAAATAAACAACCAATTTGCTATTTAGAAAAAATAAAGATATAAAATGTACAACATTTATATTTTCCCAAGGCATTTGAAATAAAAATAAAATATTTTGAATTCATTTACTTAAATAATTAATCACTGTTCTTTTCATGGTCAAATACATTTAACAAAATACCTCTGCAAAATACACATAAAATAAAAAGTTAACATGATAATTTGACTCAAGTTAAGTGCCTCATACATACAAAAAGATTTTTTTTTTAAAATTCTACTGGTCTTAAAATTATTTTTAAAGAATACCAGTTGGATGAATTCCTTAGAGTAAATTTAACTTACCTGTAAAATGGCTTGCGAAGCTCTGTGTTTACCATCTCTTTTATTTTTACAAACAACCTAAATAAATTAAAGAATATTTTAAATATTGTATACTGTTATTTTATGTAAATATTAAGTTCGACTGAAAGCTAAGCAATCAATCATCTATATATTTAAAATAATTTGATACAAAATTCTTCACCAAGTCCGCCAGCTTCAACCACCCAACAGATTTTGACAATTTTTGTTTCATATGAAAGGTTATGACATCTAGATAGGCCATCAGTCGCCTGCCCCCCCCCTCCCAATTTTGAACGAAATATAAAAAAACACTTCTACACCATACATTCTCTATGTTTTTTCGATTTTGTTCGAAAATGGGGGTTGGTGGGGGTAGACGACCCCTGATTATATATATAGACGTCATAAAGTTTTCATATAAAATAAAAATTGTTGAAATGGGTAAGGTGGTTGGGGCTGGGGAATTTCTATAAGGTTTACCCATAGCCAATGAATAGAGGAGAAGTGTTTTTTCGATTTCGTTCGAAAATGGAAGGGGGGGGGGGCAGCCCCCCCCTTATTTTAAAAATATCCCCGCCAACCCCTTTAAAAAAAAAAAAAAAAAAAAAAAATGTCGAAATCGGTCTGGTGGTTGGGAACAGTGAACTGTTCGAGGGTTTTACCACATTATTTTAAATATATAGATCCCAACAGTTCCATCACAATGGTGTGTCAAAAATATAGTAAAATACATATTGTAGGTGATGGAAACTGTTTAGTTACAACGATTTCATTCTGTATTTATGGATCTGAAGATTTTTATGCCGAAATTCATGAAAAATTAATACAACATTAACTTATCTTAACTTCCGGTCACTTAAAAATCCTTAGATTCTTTCGTGGTGATAAGAAGTTCAATATCTGCACAAAGTGCAACATGACTGAGGCCACTCGGCAGCATCTACTTGACTGTGTTGCCTTGGTGTAAGAATGACCTGCTTAAGCGACCAGATTTCGTGTTGGAGGTGATGAAGGCAAACGACCTCATGGATCTGATCTGATTCAGATCAGAAAGAAAGAAGAAGATAAGATTTAGTGAAAGATTTTATAATTTTAATGGAATCTGTTGTCTACAAAGAATATGAAATCTACTATGGTTTTATGGTTTGTTCCACTGATTTTCATGCAGTATTTAAAACTGAAAAAAGTAGTGGCTGAGAGCCTTGAAGCAGCGAGGTGGCAGGGATAGCACTGAGCAAAGTGGATGCTGGCTGCGAACCGGCCTGAAGGGCGGCAAGAGTGGCTAGTAAAACCACTGTTAGACCAATATTATTGGATTATGATTCAGAGATTTGGGTCATGACCCATAGACGTGATACTTTTTGCCTACAATTGGAAGAAAATTTCAAGAAGTTGTATGATAATTGGCAAAGATATAATCATCATATAAGTGTTTTGAAGATACTGATATTATCTAATTTATAAAATTGCAAAGAATAAGATGGGTAGGTCATGCTATTCACATGCCAGCTGAGTGTACATCTTTCTTGCAAAACCAATGTTAAAATGTTCTACAGGAAGGCCTAAAATTAAGATGGATTGACTGTGTTGATAAGGATTTTAATATTATTAAAATTAATTGGAGAAGTGTCGCTGAGAATAGGTCAAGATAGAATAAACTCATTGAGTAGGACAGGACCCATTCTGGACAGTCAGCCCAATGATGAAAATGGTAATTAAATTGATATACAGTAAAACTCCTTAAGTAGTCACTTTTGTTCAGCACAGAATTTTTAGCCTGTAGGCATAATGAACGGCCATTTGAACCCTTTCAAACAGTATAGTCGCCTATTCAATTTGAATGAAATTGATTCCTTTATCTCCCTGACACTAGACCTTTATTAAGAGAAAGGGGGAGAGGGAGTATATAAACAACACCAGTAAGCAAATGGAAATAAAGCATCCCTTTTCTAAAGTGGAAAGAAAAGTGAACTTTGCCCTCTGATGAGGTGGGGAATAGCCATTTTCACCATAAGCAGACCCTTCTGGTCCTGAAACATATCCAATCTAGTTTTTTCTGAATCCAGACCAGCGTATAGAAGTTTTGCATCAGAAAGAGAGAACAGATTGTACCTTTCGGTGATGAATCAGAAGCTACCAATATGGATTGTGACCTGCAGCAAACGAAACTTTCAGCTTAACAGACTTTGAGGAAAAATAGATATTATCACCCATTCCTCAACTACTAATGAATCGAAGAGAAATTTACTTTTCCAATTAAAAAAAGTTACCTTTAGAAAGCGAAAAATCCAAACAAACACAAATTATATCTTTAAAAATCTTCGAATAAGACACTTGTTTATTAGATAAGACTTAAAATTCACTGCATCAGAAATAATGAATTAGCACTAGTTTTCATATATATTTTGTCTTCCAAAAATGAAAATCCTTTAGAGCTAGCGATTTTGCTTTAACAGAACATGATTGAAAGGGAAAAGAATTAAAAATATTTTTCATCTATTCACATACCGATATTTCATGCTTTCCAACTTTCATGTAGAATTCATTCTTTTGGTGTTTCAAATTCTTCATCATGAACTGTATTTCTGTATCACCCATTCCATAGTTTCTATATATGCACATGAAATTAAAAAAAAAAGAAATATTTAAAATTCATGAAAACAGTCCAAAATTTTTAAGAAAATATGTACTAAAATGCATCTAAATGGAACAATCTTTACTCTTAGTTATTAAGTTTAGAATGTTAATACAGAAATTAACTATACATGCATGTTATTTTCATATAAATATAATACATACTTAAATATTTTTCTCAATAAATAACATATAAAAGTTACATGTTGTTCCACTAGCAAATTTCAACAAACCTTTAATACTTCTTTTTAAATCCTGACATTTACAAACTTGAGATTTAATTTTAAAACTAATCCAAGCAAAATTCTGTAAATTAAATATTTTTTGTATGCAAATCAACATTGTGATAACTGAGCAAGCTGCAAGTAACAAGTTTTGATTGCTGAATCACAGGCATAAATTGATTTCCAGTGGAAAGTATTGTACTAGGAAACAATAATTTTACTTAGAGAAGTTTTAACTCTGTATTAAACTTCGTTATTTGTAAATCGATCTAAGAATACTTTTTCTAATAAAAACCCACTTCAAAGCTTAAATAACTTAAAACATGGTACAACACAAACCCATCAATCTTCCCATTACTTTTTTTTTTTTTAACAATGTTCAAATTGTATAAATAGATGAGTCCAGTTGTAAAAAAAATGCTGCATTTGAAACAATTTTTAAATATTAATTGCAAATCATTTTATAGTAAATTCATGGAAATCTTGTAATGTTTTAATAATTGCACAAAATTTAGTTATTATATAGAGGATTCATTACCCAGAGTTTAACACTGAGAAAATAATTAACATATAGCTGATGTTTTTTTTTTTTTTTGTTAAATTTAATGAATTTCTGTTTAATTTTGTTATTTTGAAGGATAATGATGTTCCTCACTTTTTCACGTTATTAGACATATCTCTGCAGAAAATATCTAGATTAAAAGGCAACTTGCATGCCTTTCAAATACAAGAAATTTCTCAACTTTTGATACTCAAGTTAAAAGAAAATGCTGTAAAAACTTAACTCCGTTATGACATGTAAGTACACCAGTTAATGTGAAAATGGAGTTCTTCATAATCACCAGTAATACTCCTGTTCATTTTGAATATTGAACTGTGTTTTTTGTTAGTACAAAAAATTTCAAAATCAGTTAAGAAAGCTAATGTGCTATTTTGCCTCTCTTTTATATAATTAAATTTAAGCCGCCATCTTTATCAACATCCTGCTGTATCCAAATTAAGAACATGGCCAAAGAGAATTCAAATTATATTCTAACAGGAAAAAGTTTTCAGTTCATAAAACAAGGCTTTGCGATATTCATTGAAAATTAATAGTTCATGCTTTACTATGCCAATATTAAAAATCATGCCATGGGAAGTTTACCAGAGTTGTTTTCAATTTATACTTCATAATTACTGAACCAGCATAAAAAAAACTTATACTTATTAATTCACTTAAAAATCATATACATAGTTATTGGTTATAATGTAAACCTAATAATGTTTTTAAATTTTTAGTATGCATATTAAAAATAAACTGATGTAAATTTTTTTAAAGCATGATACAAATTAGCTTAGAATGCTTACAATACAGTTATAAGAACTTAATAAGTTCATAAGTTCTACAATGAAAACTACCGACAAAAATTACAACACATACTCCATAAATCTTAAAAAAGCATGCAATGATCTACCAGTCACTATTGACATGATCTGTGTATTGTTGTTCTTATATACAGTAGAGTCTCTATTCAAAAAACTTCCATTTAATGAAATTTTCTACAGAACCTTGACTTTGAAAATATTTACATGTTATTTAATCTCCATATTATGAAGAATAATATGGAAGATAATATCTATCTAATAATGTTTTCCTGACATTTTTTTTTACAACATTTCACAATTTTTCATTTGTTAATATTTTTAAAAAACAACCAAAACAGTTGCTGTGACCTTACACACCACTGCTCTATTACAAGGAATTCCTACAACAAAGGGAAGGGAATTGCTCCCTGCCTTATCTTTGAGGGGGGCAAGATCATATGACATGGCAGAGAGGAAATGGAAACTGCATTCGAGTAGTACAACTGGTTTTCATTGTGGATCTATTTGCACAGGATGCATTCTTTTGCAAGCAGTGCTATATATTTCCTGTCTGTATGCCAAATTGCTCAAAATGTTTAAGAGAAGGTATTTGTCTTTTTCAAATAAAGTGACACTTGTAAATGATATTGATAAAAGAACAAGAAAGAAAAATACGGCATTAAAGTATGGCACGAAAGCAGCCCAAGTGTGAATAGAGAAAGATTTAAACAGTGTTCATATGAATACACTGACGTCGCTGTTTCAAAACGGGCAAGAATGATTTGGTATAAAAATGCACCTCTCTCCATTACAAAGATCCAACAAAAAGCTCTCAATTTTGCTAAAAATTTGGAACACTCCAATTTTCAAACTAGCACCAGATTGCCAGATGAATTTAAAAAGTCATGGAATATCAAATCATATCAGGAAAAAGTGCAGATATTTCTGAAGAGGTATGTGAGACATGGAAAAAACATGGAAAATTTATGGTCAAATAAGGAGCAAAATACATCTTTACTGTAGGTGAAACAGGATTGTTTTTTAAATGTCTACAAAATAAACCTTTAAAATTTAAAGACAACAGGTGCTTTAGAGGAAAATTAGCAAAAAAGATAAAATCTGTTTTGATATTGCGAATATGAATGCTGAAGAAAAATTAAAACCCTTAGTAACCGGAAAACATAAAAAAAATATTCAATTGTTTGATCATGACCAGTTTATTAAAATTATAACTATACAGTATGGATAGATTTCAGTTATGTCTAAGTAAAGTGTATAAACATACCGTTTCAGGCATTCTAATAATATCTGATATGGATAAGGTTGACCAGCTTTTACAGAAAGTTCACATACACGAGGATCTTCTACACGAACTTGGTCAAAAAACTAAAATAATTTGAATAGTTTTAAGATAAAAAATTAAACAAATGGAAGAAATCAATACTGTTTTAATATAAAAAATATTTTCTTTTTAAAAACAATATTAAATTCAGCAAAATGCATTATAGCTGCAACACATATCTATTTGTATAAATGAGAAATCACAATATTGGAATACAGTTTTAATCAGAATTACATTTCATTTGCACAGAAATATAATAACTTTCACTCAATAATTTTACAAGGGCACAGAAAAATGTGTTTTTCAGTAATATCACAGAAATCTAATTATTTTGCTACATTTTTTATTTCTTAAATTTTGAAAAAATGCTCAGACTTATAAATTTTTCTTAAATATTCATAACGATAAAGTAAGTAGAAACCAAAAACTTTTAGATTTTGTTTTCTTTAATTATTATTAATAATAATTTTAAAAATTCTTTTTTCCTTCAAACCTACAACAATTTACATTTTATAAACATGCATTTTAAAGAAGTTTTAAATCTAAAATAAAAATTATTGGGTTTAAAATAAGCAACAATATTTAAAATATAACACCTAATAAAGTGTATTAATATAATAATCAGGATAGAAAAATTCCTTCCATTATTGAAGGACATGAAAAAAGATTAGTCCTAGCTCATAAATAAAATCTTATATAAAGTTAACAAGAAAATATATTTCTATCCTAATAAGAAATAATTCACAAAGTAGTAAAAGTGTGTTGGAAATTATACGCAGTTTACTTTCCTTCAGTCTCCTTATTCAATATTCTAACCAATCATTCAATATTCAAACTATTGTGATGATGTCACTGCGTGACGTCATATATATATATCCCATGATTCCTTTCACGGAGAGCCGGTAAGAGGCTTAGAGATGTACTTTGAACTGTGCTTGTAAAATGTCGTTTTATGTCTGTGTCTTTGTCTTACGTCTAAGTGTTTAAAATAAACAATGATCAAACCTGTTTCTTGAACTCTGCTAATTTCCCCTTCAAAGTGATTACAAGTATTTTTTTTTTTTAAATCAACAACAGCAAATTTCAAAAAAAGTAAATTTATATTTAGTTAAGAATTTAATAGGAAAATAATTATATAATAAGATGATTGAAAGACAGAGAGATTGAAATTCACTATCAAAGAAAACAAGGTACTTCAAAAACAGTAATAATATACAGGTGTTTGAGATACTACTGAAACTTATTTCCACAATTTTTATGAATCAAACTTATATGATAAATCAATACTAAATTCATTCTCTATAAAAGTAATCAAAACAACATTTTTACAATAGACTTAGTCACAAGACAAAATGTATCACCTTCTTTTAAATATTTTTAAAATACAATTATTTCATTCTTCAAAAACAGCTAAAGATGGAAAACTTGGTCTTCATTACAAACAAAATTTAATTAAAATTGTTCTTTCTACTGAGGTGACCAACTTTTTTTACAAGGAAAAAGAGGACACAAATAAATTGTAGGAAGAAAATATTGTAAATAAAAGAAACATTTTATTCATTGCAACAATTATACAGAATACACTACAGTAAAAGGTTAACTAACTGGCATGCTCAGGAAACGACGATTTCCGGATACCTGAAAAGTCCAGATAGTTGAGTGTGATGGGAAAAATGGGGGGAGGGGTTAGGTTGTAGCCTTTTTTTTCCCTAGATATTTTTGGCCAAATAATTTGTTTTTACTATTTTGAAATGTGCAATAAATATAATTTTAATAATACTTCTGTATCTTCCATAACAGTGTATTTAGAAAACATATTATGAAGATTTGAATTTAAAATTGATGATAAAAAAAATATATGATCTGTAGCCGAATTTTTACCGTAAATATATAGATTCTAAAAATATAAACATATTAAAAAAAGCCAACGAAACTGAAAAATATTCTACTCAGGAAGCATAACAAAACTCTTTTAAGTGATCATAAACAAATCCCAGATTGAATATCAAAACTAATTATCTTTTAAAAAATCGCAAGGGTTATTGCGCAATATGCGCGCCTCCAATTCTCTCGCACGTGATATTATGTTAATTGGAATCAACATCTGCCGGCATTCGGAGAGTAAATAAATAAAGGAAAAGAAAGAGACTTACCAATCTGGAGTAACCCCCATGAGCTTTTTTTACTGATTCTGTCCCTTTACCTTTTTTTTTGGTTGTCAATTTCGTTTTTAGGTCTCGTTTTACAGCGAAAGGTGAAGACTTTTATTTTTTTGCGCCCCTGCGTTTTGGTTTGAGCCCCCCCCCCCATAAAACAAGCCTGTGTACTTCACAGTACTGTATATTGGTTTTTTTCCCTTCTACTCCCCTCTGTGCAAAGAGGACATTGCATTCCAGAAATAAATAGTCCGCATGAATGGCGCGGGTATGCAAGTGCTAAATTTTGGCGCACGGATGTAAAATTTTTAGAAAAACTCATTTTCTAATTTTTCTGGTTAGTTGAGCTTTCCGGATACTTGAATGCTGGATAATCGAGAATTTACTGTATATGATAAATGCATAATAAAAACATTTGTAACATTTCATATTGCAATTATGTTTACATGCATATTAATTATTATTTAATCGAGTACAACAGATAAGAGTACAACCTTCAATCAAATACCGAGATTTACAGAATACTCTTCAAATATTGAATTGGAGGACACAACTTACAAAAGGAAGACGATTGGTCACCTTATTTCTACAAATGATTATTTTCATTAAATTTAATTCTAAGATTTAAATTCATTTTTTTTTTTTACTAATATTTATAGCTAATAGAATGAAAAATTTTGGCTTGAAAACAAGCCATTTCAATTTTAACTTTGATATAAAAAATGCTAATGCATTATTAAAATTTCATAAATTAAATACCACCTAATGCTAGTTAGAAAATAAATCCTTTAAAATAAAGAGATTATTAAAATTAGAACAGTTATAAAATTTAAAAAAATACTTACATCAACATTTTGAGCTTCACAGTCATTTTTGTCTGGAGAAAACATTTTCATCTTAGGAATGAGAATCTCGAGAGCTGCTTTTGCTATGAAGAATAAGATGCAACCATAATGTGACATGACAGTATGACAAATATAACATTTAGAAACATATTTACAGTATCTTAAAGGACATTAATTAAAACAAATACCTGCATCTGATTTGGCCAGCTTCTTACTACTGCCAAATCCATAGCCATATTCAACATTATCTATAAGAACAATTGCTCCATAGGGAGTACTGGCACTCTCTAAAAGAAAAATATTTTTAAAAAACAAAATAAAAAATAGCAAATGTAAACAAACAAATCCTCAATTTCACTTTATATAACCCTTTTTATACAGCTATTCATTTACCTTATAATATTACCATATATAAAATATAGCAGTGATTAAACTAAGATTTAATTTCTTCTCTTCATGTATTCACTATAACCTGATAACTGATTAGTGTTTTCGACTTTGTATATATGGCTTTCGTTCAAATACACATTACATTACACTATGACACACCCCTGACTCCAGAGATAAAAATCTCCAGTTTGGATGGGTGTGTGTGGAAACTTTATTGAGCAAAAAAACCACATAGAATAATAATAATAATACATTATATATATATATATATATAACAAATTAAATACATAAAATAATAAATCCAAGTGAAAATAGAAAGAGACATACTAAATACCAAACACTATAAAATAATGAAACAACATTTTTAAAGAAAGAACAAAAGAGAAAAAACATTACTAACAAACTCATTGGAATGTTCAAATACACAACATTCAACTTATAAATTTGATATTCTTTGATACTTGGGGCCTCATTTCAAGCAGCAACACTTATCAGTTTGGTCTCTCAAGTACACATTATGAATTTGCTATGTAAATCTGCAGTTGAATGCTGACAATTTAAAGATTTTCTAATTTTCATAAAAAGTGCCATCCAGTGGGCAAAATTTGAAATATTTTATACTGAGAATTTCTTTTCTGGATGGTTCCTTTAATGTAAATACCACAATTTTCAACAAAATACATCCACCAGAATGGGCTCTACATAGGTAGCACCTGTATTATTTGTTTCCTACGCAAATCTATTAATTTACAGACACATACAGTCAAACACCCTTGTTATGGTGTTCTAACTTAAGTAGTTGTTTTATCTTTAAAGAGAAAGGAACTTATATATGAAGCTTCATAAGTATAAAAAATCTGCCTACCATTAAAAATCAATAAAAATTTATTTCCTGAATCAGAAACTATGTCTGTCATCACTTCATTTAGAATGCAGTCATTATAAAAAAATAGATAAACTTTCTTTCAACTAACACTCCACACAAAATCTTTAGATGCTACTCAAATTTACTATTTTCAGTTTAAAGGCACTGAATTTAGGATTTTTGTTGTTGTTGTTAGTTTGTTTATCTTAATCCAGCTTAGACTATAGAGAAGCTCTGGAAATTACTAAAAGAACACATGGAAAATACTTTGTGTTTTGTATCTTAAAAAAAATCTTCAATTTATAAAGTTTGATAAGGTGCCTCATGGTGCTGCACAGTATAACATCAAAAGATTTTTTAAAAATCCCTTTTGATCACTTCCTATAAAAATATACTCGCCCTTCTAATTAAAGATACATTTTCAATTCAGAAATATCAAATTATGTTTATTATCTAGATATACTCTAATTTGGATTTCTCTATGGACGAATCCATAGAGAAAATCTATTTACAAAATTGACCTTATTGTAAATTCACAGCTTTAAATTTGGCAATTATTAGAGCATGACTTAGACCAGGGTTTCTTTTCCACTTACTATTCTGGGTGAAAAAAGTTTTGCAAATTCATTATTTGTCAGAAATTGTTTTCCCATGATTCCCAAGTTAGTAAATAAACAAGAAAAGGAAATATTAATTAGTGATAACTACAAGGAACACTAAAAGATACTAGATATTTAGTAAATTTTAATTAAAATATTTTAAGTGAAGGTTATCTAAATTACTTTTGTTTGCAAAAACTGACAGATCTAACAGAGAGAAGTATTACGAAATGTACCCGACAACCATAATATATTTTCTTTATGTGACCGCATTCAGTGTGGCAACTCACAGTTTAAGAAACCCTGACTTAGACTATACTCTAAAAGAAACTAATGCAGTTTTCATACACATTTCCTTAAAAGAAAATCAAGGACTTTTAAGGACTAAAAAAACCCCAAAAATAAGGACCTCTTAAATTGAATAAACTTAATGAATTGTCGCACGCATTTTTAAATAAAATGTCTCATTTTTGCAAATTCAACCTATTAGATGATAAAGCATAATATAAAACATAGAAGATACACTACAAATTTAACACAACAAAACTCTTAAAAATATAAGTTAATAAATTGATGAAAAAAATATGAAACTGGTAATCAAATTAAATATCTTTTAATTCTAAACTTTTTCCATTCAATTTTACATCCAATGTATTTATTTTAATTACTTTTTCAGAAATTGTTTTTCTTAGTTCATGCAATTGAATAAATAAATTTATGTCCTTTGACTTTTCAGCCTCATTAGCTAAATCATTTGCTTCCTCATTTGTTTGGTGTATGTCCTTTTGGAGGAACATTTTCTTTTGTTTTAAAAAATCTATTTCCTCCTCTACAGCTTTTCGTTTCCGTCTTTTCTTTGGGTCTTTCACTTTCTAAATACTGCATGTATTTTGCTCTAGCTGAGGTGGCAGCCGTCCTCATTTCTTTAGTAATTTTTAAGTCATAAATAGCCTCAGACAGCTTAATAAATTCATGATTTTCATGCTGGGAAATATATGAAGCATCTTTTAAATTTTCTATTTCCAGGGCCTTGTTTACCGAAAAACCTCCTTGTCCAAGTGACAGTATTAATACCATTTTGATAATCTTCCAAACTTTTTCATAATGATTATTGATAAAATAAGTTTGTAAAAAAGTATCAAGGGAATCACTCTTTGGATTGAAAGAAGTAAATTCAAATGGATTTGGCTTTACAATTTTTAACAGAAAATCTGCATAGAGTAACAAAATTTCGTCGCAATCTTTTTCCAAAATACGTTTATTTTGCGACAACACAATCAATACCTTTTTCATTTTTTCCTGTGCTTTATCGGGATATCCAGCCATTACTCGTGGATCAATGCAAATCGCATGCTTTACTGGTGCGTAATTCACAGGACATTTCTGCATGAAATGTTTTATCATTATTACGATGTTTTTCCGACTATCCTGTTGAGTGTGAAAACATCCTTGTCTGCTAATTCCTTATTTTTTATTTTATTAGTTTCTCTGCAGCAAATCCTAAATACACTTAACTTTTATCATTATACAAGTTTGGGTCACTGAAGTTGAATTTGCGTAAAGTCTCAGGTTTCAAATTTTGAAATGTTGAATGCTATCATTAACAAGTTTTAAATCATCACTGGCAAAAAATGGAAGTAAAGGTTTATCACTTTGATACTGTTCTAAAAATGGTAACAGCACTTTTGACAATCATTCCTACGGAACCATGGACCAATAAAGGCCATCTGTAACTCCTCCCTTATTTCCCAAAGTGTATGCGATGGATATGGATTCGTAGAACGCAAGAAGTGTCGGCCCCCCCCCCATTCCGCAAGAGCCACGTCGACTGAGATTAGAGCCGATGAGAAGGAGGAATTCGAAAAACGATAATAGATGAAATTTTAAATTTTTTAATAATGGCAGAGAAAAAAGTAAGGACTTTCAAGGACTTTTTAAAAATGGGGCATAAAAATAATGATTTGTAAGGACTTTTGAGGACTAAATGTAAAAGTAAGGACTTTTAAGGACGCATGCGAACCCTGTAATGACTAAATAGAATTCATACCTAATTCTTTGAAGATATATTTTGGTTGAACTCTTAATGTATGTTGCACATATTCATGTAAAATGCACACTGGAGATTTTCCACTTGGATTCATGATGAATTCTGTAGGAATTAAAATGAAAATGGTAAATGAAACACTTCTTTTTAATATAAACAGTTCAAATCGGGTTATTTAAATAGTTATACATGTTAATGGAACATGAGAATTCACAAAAATTGTATTGCATTACACTGTTCCATATGAACTCAAATTCTGTCTGAGCATGCGTTACATTTCAAGTAGATATATCTGTTATACCTTAACATTTCTGAACTTTCAAACAACTTGCAAAAATTAAACAATAATTAGAGCTCAAACCAGGGCTTTTAATAAATAGTATAACCTAATAGAAACAATAGTGACAAGATGATAGCCTGTCTTTAACTAAAAGAAGAATAATTTTATTACTTGAAATAAAATGCAACTTTTTTTTTAAAAAAACTTAAATAAGAAATACTTTCTTAACTATGAAACATTAAGATTTTTAAATACAATAAATTGGAACTCATGTTAAACTGAAATAGATAGGCATATGAAAATTCTGAATTCTTAAGGCCATAAATTAACACACAATAAGATTTCAGCATTAATTTTCATTTAACTGCAGTCTTTAGCTGTGACTTTATAATTAAGAAATATTATAGATGTGCTGTTCACATTGAATTGCTGTTTTAGTTTTGATTATACTTTGATAAATTAAGTAAGATGTTACTCATTGCTCATAATTATCATTCTAAATCCATAAAATTACTTAGTCTCATTTTCAGGTCAAAACAAATTGAAGAATCCTGAGATTTGCTCTTATTTCCTTCACAAAGTATGGTCTTTATAATCATTCTTTATTTCATAGATTAGAAAGTTTATTTTCATAGAAGGCGGAGAATTTTTTAAAAAATTTCTAAGAAAAGGGATAGAAAAAATATATAAATTACCTCTTTTTGCACTATTGCCAGCTGCAGAGGATTTATCAGATGGAAGCAATGGGCAAGTAATCAATTTTGTGTTGTCAGGCTTAATAAAAATAAAACAATTCTTATATTTTGTAAAAACTGAAAATATGATACAATAGAATAGCTTAGATTCACATAAATGTGAAGTTGCATGAAAGTAGAAAACTGAACAGAAATTTCTTACTTATGCCAGAACATCAATCTTAATGCGGGATTTAGATGCTGATAACATAAATATAGTGCCTTTATTTAAAATAATTTCACACTTACACTATTATCTAGCATGTGCATAAGCAATTTGTTGATATACACAAGGAAAATCAAAAACATACAATATTTCTTTAATTTTAAAATTAATTCACCAGAGAACTAAATCCAAACTTTAATGATTTAGGATAGAAAAACAGAACCCATTTTGATATGCAAGCAGTGGCGAATCCAGCGGGGGGCTATTGGGCTGCAGCCCCCCCCCCAGAGCTAAGTCAGAAATCTTGATTTTATTTAAAATCACTACAACTGTTTGTTCTCCCTTTTTTTAAAATAATAATTATATGACAACATTGCTTTCTGGCTCGACAGGATCCAAAATTTTCCTACTTTTCTAGTCATTCCAGTTGTACTTGTAGCGTTGCTGCGGCGGGAGAAATTTTTTGGCTAGTTACTTCATTGCATTTTTTATTAAATTATCGAAAGTATTGTAGTGTTCTTTGTGATTCTTATTGTCAGGTGAGGAAAGTCTGTAAAGCTAAAGTGTTTTGGTTTACATAAGCCATGAGGTTTGAGATTCGTCACGATGATACAAAATTTTTATGACCTCAGACCCCCCCCGACCCAAATCCTGGATTTGCCACTGTATGCAAGTCATAGCAATACTGCAGGTGAATGAAGGATATTCATCATCTGGAGTTATACATGCATTAGATGCTAAACTGTAGAAATATGAAGTCGTGAAAGGCAGCTGCTGACTTACAATACATTTAAACCTTAAATATTCTATAGTCCTCAGTTTCTAATAACTCAATTTAATTCTAAGATGCATTAACCACTACTGCATGTTTGGAAAAAAATATTCCCCCAGAAAAAATATATTTCAAAAAATGGAAAGGAAAAATAATTAACTTCTGCATTTTGCTGAGCAATTATGAGGATTCTATTGCACTTCAATAGTTCTTCAGAATTCTAATAACCAGGGGTGAAAACAGCAAAGATACAAAAAAGAGGAAAATTTACGAGAGTGAGAGTAGCTACATTTTTATGTGAGTAGAGACATGCATTAAGGAAGAGATAAGTAAACACTTATTAATGAATGATTTATTCATCACCAAAAAAAATTATGAAAAAAATATGAACTTTCTTACCGCCATGTATGAATTTTTTCAATTACAAATACTTATTTTTAACATTATGAAATCAATATTTTTCACTCACTTTCTTAAAATAGATGCAATTAATAAATAATGTTTTATAATATCAATAATTTTTATAAAATGCATATAATAAACCTAAAATATATAAATCAAATTTTGGATTATAAAAGAAAAAGACACAAAAAAGTCCTGCATAAATATCAGTTTTATGAATAATCACAAATTAACTATGCCTTAACTTCTAAACTGCGATGAATGAGTTAATTCAAATAGTTATTTTTATACAAGCTTATTTTTTCGTGTCATGTTTTCAAACATAGAATTAATAGTTTGGCAGCGACCACTGTTTTGTCTTAGTGCATCTAATTTTTTAAAATTTTGAAATTCATTATTTAATTCTTCTAAAACTCTTTTTTCACCTTTCTCTGAGCTATTTTTAGCCATTCCCATCTCCGCTGATTTTTATGGTCCTTTTAACACCTTCCTGCAAATGTCTAATATTCTCGGGGCTTCGCATCGTGCGTCATTCAACTGTAGCTCCAAAGTGCGACACACTCACCGCGGAACTTGATGTTTCAAAGCGCGCTTGCGGTAAAGGGGGGGGGCGATCTTCTCTCCCCTTCACTACAGCTGCTCTTCGATCTCCTCTTCCTTCCCCCACTCCGAGAATTTCAGATATGTTAATCGCTACCATCTAAGCAGGGTCCCGATCCAGTCAAGCCTTTGATGTACCGACTACCCAACCCACGCAAAGGGTCTTTTAAAAAAAATTGGCTCACGAACTGTCAGATTTCAGCTTGTTTGGAAATCTGACTTCTACTAGCCCCATTCTAATTTTCATAGGTTTTCGACCTTGTTGATTGTTTTTTCTTTCCCGTGTTCCAAAACTTCCATTTTGGATTCGAGATGAATGGTCCGCTTTAGTGCATCCGATCTTCGCGTTGCAGTATGCTATGCTATGCTGAACACTGGAAAACGAAATGGCGTCATGGATATTATGTAGAAAAAAATATCGTCTAAAACCTGAAAGAAAAACACGTGTGGAGAAATTTCTTAGAAATAATAAAATAAGCCTCTAATCCAAGGCCAATAGCTTGAAACCTTGCCTCCAATCCACATGATCAATCACAATGAGACACAAGCCCTGTGTTGGAACGTCATTTTCTTCCAGTTCACTCCCTTCCCTGTCACTCACTTTCCAACAGGGAGGGCTGGGTGAATTTGGTTTCTCATCCTCAGAAGTGAATAATAATAATAATAATAAAAAAGCGGAATATGAAAATTTAAAAGAAAAAAAAGTCGGAGTCAAAAAGAAATATACAAAAAAGCGGAAAACCGCGGATCCGCGGAGGATTTTCACCCCTGAATAACAATAAAACATATATTTTTTACACAAAGTTTCTAAAAATAAATACCTACAGAGAATAGGATTCTATAAAAACATTAAGGATGATGACACAGTTAGTGTAATATCATATTATTCACACTAATATAATTATCACTTCAAAATTCTTGGACAACACAATAGACTTGAACAGGTATGTATATTACATAAAAGCCTGCCACAACCATCTTGTCGACATTTGGCTATAATGTAATATATAAAATGCTTATTAAAACAATGAATCATCTTAACAGCAAAATTAGATGCTATAAAACTTAAAGCAAAAGTCATTCTCATCAATATGTCTTACACATGAATCAGTAAGAAGAACAGTATAAGTCTGAAACTGTCAATTCTAGATAATGAAAATTTGGACAAGTAATGTTCTTTTATACTCATTCAAATTTAAGACATGCCAAGAAAATTGAAGGACGGATGATAAAATACTGTTCTTACAGTGAATGATTACATCTATATTTATTGAATTGATTCATTATAACCCCCCCCCCCCAATAAAATCTAGTATTTGGACTTGTGCCGTTCTTTTTCTCACTGATTCACTTCCACCATACACACATGTTAGAAATATAAGACTGCTCATGAATACATTACACAGTGAGAAAAATATTCAAATTATTCATAAATAAAAACAAAATCTTGAATTTTTTTCCCCCCTGTCATTTAGTCAAGCAAATTTAGATAAATTACTGGTTTGTGTATTTACAGTGAGAATTTTAATCAATTCCAAATAATATACGAAAATAGAAACAACTTAGCAGATTACTAGATTTTTCAGTTAGCATTTCAAAAAGATATAAATGGATTTCATCACAATAATAATTCTGATTTTTGCATTTAAGTTTGTAAAGTTGCAATTATATTCTATCCTTTCTTTCTCCTGAATAACTACAACATACTTTTGAAATTATGGCAAAATACACATACCATAACGCTAACATAATTGCTGTTTCAAAGATTACTTTAGTTAATGTAATATAATATATTAAGATGCTTATGGTAGATGTTATGAATCACTAGCATTCAGCAACATGATGCTGCAGCTAAAAAAAAGTAACCTTTATAAAACTTTTTCCACTTGCAAAATTTATGGAACATTCAATATATACTATAATATATATACAATTATACATACAATATAACTAGGATAAATTTTAATATTAAGCAATTATTACCAAAAATGGTCTTTGTTTGCGCTTTATTTGTTTTTGGTGCTTCCTCCTTCCAGACCAGGTCCTAGAATTAAAGCAAAAATATCTAGTATAAACATATTTTAGCAACATATAATCTAAATAACAATTCTAACAGTAAGTTCAGTCAGCTGCAACGTTTATGAAGGAAGGCAATTATTGTATGTTATGTTAATAAATGGCAATTACAAGTGTTCACAGCGAAATGTAATTTTGAATATGAAAGAGATGCCTGCAGTTTAAAAAGACCAACAAATGCAATCAGACTTCAAAATATATTTACAGTCATCAAGAAAGAAAGAAGGAAAAAAGCTGACATTAGAAAAAAACCTCAAAGGAATAGTAAAGTTTATTAATGCCTTCTACTGTTTTAAAAGTACAGTTAGAAAATAGAGAAATGCAATGTCTCACCTGAAACGCTTTACAGTTATAGTCTGGAATTCAAACCTCTTTTTGCAGTATTCTCTTACAGCTAAATAATCTATGCATAAAAAAACATACTTTTCTAAAACAAAATAATATTCCAATATTTAAAAGAATACATGTAATTACCACAGAAAAAGTTGACATGAAATAATAATAATAATAAACTCCTCCTACAATGAGATAGAAATATGTTTAGATAATAAAACAGGCACTGAATATTGCATATTTGCTTATATTAATATCATTGTATATATTAAAAGAAAACAAAAGCATTACTTTGAAAAATTATATATAAAAAGAAGAACCAAAATTTGTGAGTAAAATTACTTAAATAAAAAAGCAACAAGTCCTAATGAAATAAAAACCTGTTAATATTAGGATTCCCTTTATTTTTTTTTTGTAATCAAATTCACATTTATCTGCCAAATAAAAGAATTGCATTAAAATTTTTTCTTCATTAGACACTGTGAAATAAATTCAAAATTGCAGACAACTTATGGCAGATAATAGCAAGAAATCATTAGTTGATAAATGCTAAATATTGTTGAGTAATATTTAAGGAAAACTATTTATTCTATGGCTACAAAGGAAAAACATTTAAACCTTTCTGAATAATGCTTCAGCAGCAGTACTTGGAAGATCATTATTTAATGGTAAAAAGAGTTAGCTAACCTTTAATACTGCAGCTAAAAATTTCAGCATTCACAGCAAGTAAGCATTAATAAAAAAATAAAGATGAAGAAAACATAGGCTCCCTTTTTTTCCATATATGTACAATTTCAAATTGATTAAATAGTTCATTAGTGATGTGTCTGGAACATATACCAATCCTCCTGTCCAGTTAAGCAAATTAAAATGGAAAAAAAAGAAGCTCAAACCTAAAAAAAAAGAGTCTTAAATTGCTGACATATAGAGAAAAAAATGCCAAAGAAAACTTAACAGAAGGAACTAACTGAATAACTTTCTTTCACCTCAATTTTTAAAAAAAAGAAAGAGAGAGAGAATCAATTTTCCTTTTTACTGCCTAAGGGAACTGTAGGGTTTCATTTCACTAAGAAAACATTATGTGCAAGAGAAAATGTATCAATTACATGTGATGTCAAAATAAAGAGAATTCAGTTCTCTTTAAACAACATCCTGGCGCCGCCCCCCCACAACTTCGCTAATAACAGCTTCAACCCCAAGTAAACTAAATTTTACACTTAGTTCATAACAATAATCATTACATAAGTCTCAAAATAATTTATTTCAGAATATAAACATTCTAAATGTAGTTGATATTTTGATGACCACTTTATAATAAAAAAGGTAGAAATTAGAATAGACTTTTTGTACTTGCATTACTTTTTTGAAAAAATATATGTTCACATTCTTCTACTACTATATAGGTTGCCAAATAAATTTTTCACTTTTGTTAATAAAAGAAATGCCACAATTGTAGGGGAAAAAAGTAGGATTTACATGCACCAATGCAAGAATCAATTATGGTTACAAATACAAAACTTGTTAACAATGCTAATTTTAGTGCAGGACCGCATGGCTTCAGCCAGGTTGGGGATAACTATGTATGTCTGTGCCTGCAGGGCTTGATAGGCATTCTTTTTGCAATGTCTTGTAAGCTTAGGTTTCATTTTAATGCAAATCGATAAAAGAGCCAAGACAATTACTCATTATAATATTTAATATATATTTTTCATACTAGAATATGATGAATAATATTGGCAATTTTACTTTTTTCTTCATTTAAATGAATAAAGTATTTTCAGTGTAGTACTTAGATCATTTAGAGAGGTCCTACTTAAATAAGTAAATTCAAGAAGTTCATGGAAAAACATTATTAATTAATTTCAAAGC
This sequence comes from Araneus ventricosus, assembly GCA_013235015.1. Classification (NCBI taxonomy): domain Eukaryota; kingdom Metazoa; phylum Arthropoda; class Arachnida; order Araneae; family Araneidae; genus Araneus; species Araneus ventricosus. The sequence continues at coordinate 91,885 of BGPR01003173.1, read as the reverse complement.
AAGTTGAAATACCTTTTAATGTTTAAATTATACAGGTTATTGCAGAATTTTGAAATAATCATAAACTAACTATATCATAATTACTAAAAAAAAAAGCAAGAATAAACATTAATTTAACAACCAGACATGTTACTATCACTAAATTCTTAAATCAATTCTTAATTTCTTATTACAGTTTCTAACCATGTTAAGAATAACTGAAGGCATACTTTCTACTAGTATTATGCATTTGTTTAAACAGCCCATACTTCTATCTATATTTATCTATCAAAGTAATTTTTTAATGAGAAAAAAATTAATATATTATAACCAAAAGAAAACATTTACTTACTAAGAGAGCCTGATTCTTTTGTATCCTTAACTGTTTCCAACTTAGCAGCAAGAAAAATACCATTAGCTGCTGTAAGAAATACAAAACAGGAGCAAATTAGAATAATTTTCCAAAAAAACTATTAAAAAAAACGTTTCAAGCCCTATTATATGTTGAAAAGGGTTTTTTTTTTTTTTTTTTACAACATAAGTTTATATTCAAAAAAAAAAAAAACCCTAAAAAATTTAACTATATAAACAATGGAAACAAATTTTTAAACTTATCTCGGTAGATCTTACCTTCTATACTGATATTCTCAAAATCCTTAATAAGAAATTACATTTAATATATTTTATGTATTTCCCAAAACTCAAGATTTACCTGGATTAACATTAGTTTTTTCTGAAGTGGCCGCTTTCTTTTCATCCTCATTTAAAGCCACAGAATTTTTTGTTTCATTGGAATTCTCATTAACACTTTCAGAAACACTATCTCCATTGGTTTCTCTTTCTTCAGCTTCAGCCGTTTCCTTTTCTTCAATTTCTTCCTTTTCTTTTTCTTCAGCTTGTGCATTTTCTTTATCTAGTTCTCTTAAGTAATGAAGACATGGTATGGCAGATACAGGAATTTCATGTTTCTGCATGTTAAAAAAAAAATATATATTTCAAATATCCCTTTTGGAAAGGAAAAGAAACAAGGGGAAATATTTAAGTTTGATTATAAATGAGTATGTTTGGAAAAAATGTTTTTTTTTTTCCCCATAAATATACATTTATAGTCCATGTAATTTATATTTTTATTCAAAAGTTTCTGCAACATAAAAAAAAAAGAAAAATCTATGTAAATAACATTGAAAATTCATAATTTGAATGCGATAGAAATCCAAACTTTCCAATAGATTTTCTTCAAATTTCAGTCACAAACACCATGGTTTTATTAAAGATCTTCTGACAATTGTTTAAATAGTTGATTTTTTATTAGTTAAAAATTATGTTTCCATGTATAGAAAAGAGTATTTAAGCTTGAGTGTTACCATTCCTATAGAATGAAAACATTATACAAGTTTAAATCATTTCATTTACTTGGTGCCAAGTTGCCACATGAATTTGTTTAATTAAAATTTGTATCTTTCTTTAAAAATTATCAATAATTGATGGGAAAATTGCCTTTCAACAGTTTGAAAATCTTTTGATAAAGTCTGTCATTTTTCAAGAAGCTACAAGATTTAGAAATTGTTAGGTGCAACTTATATCCTCATTTTGATTAAAAATAAAGTTCCAGGCCACAAGAGGATTTTGTGCATTATAATGTTTTATATAAAATTATTTTTTTACCATAAAAATATTACATATATTTTTTAAATGCATTTATTATGAACATGTTGCTAATATTAACTATATTCTTACATTATCGAATGCAACATTTACATCACATAGCCCGCAACAGCTGATTAGCATGTGATAATTATAACCTTTATCATGTTGTCAGTGCTTGTTATGAACAAATGCTGAAAACATGACTACAGTACAAGTTCTTTAAAATTTACTCAAAAATACTGAAGCATACCGAAGATTTTAGTGAAGGTTTCGTGACAATTAATGAAATAGTTAATTTTTTTATTGACAAAAGACGTGAAAATAATTTCACCCAGAGCAACACTGGGCACATCAGCTAGTAGCCAATATTACAAAAACAGCCAAGTACAAAAGCATTTAAATGGAAAAATATAAAAAAAATAATATAAATAATGAAAAAATCCTAATGCAAAAAAATTTAAGTAATACTCATTAATTTTTCATAAAATATAGCTGCAGTAAAAATGGCTGTTTCTGTTTAATGTAATTTTAAGTTCTTTCAATGACTAAGCAAATGTCTTTAAGTATGAACAAAATTAATAAGTTAGTAATTGTCATTTGTTTTCAAAATTCCTCCAGAATCTAATAAAACACTTTTTAAGATTTTCATTATTTCACAAATGAAATTAGAGATTTTTTAAGTTTTTACTTGCCAAAAATGTCCTGATCCACTTTCCAATAAATGAAAATGTATTTATGAGAAAACAGGGCTTTATAACATCTGCTTTGGAACTCTTTTAAGATGTGATGAAGTATTAATGAGAATGAGAAATACTTTTCAAAAGGTGTCAAACTTTTTTCTATTCCCCCCCCCCCAGCTAATCATTCAGAAAAGCTGTTCATAAATTGAATTTTTTAACTTAAAAGTCTTGTTTAGATTGCAGTAGAATTATCAAGTGACATTATGCGTAATATGAGAGTTTTAAGGTATTGCAATCAATTCTTTAGTGATTTCAACCATGAAATGTCTTACTTGACTACAGAGATTCTTTGACTAGTGATTTAATTAAATATTGCTGCAAAACTGCACATATAATATAAAGAGTCTCTGCCTAACACCACCATTTTTCATGCTAAGAAATACTGTTCCAACTCCATTTTAAGTTTTTTACTGTGAGTATCGTGTTTCTTTGAAAAAAGTAGGTGTTGCCATTTGAAAATTTCAAAATTTTGTCATTATAACTGTAACTGTGAGAGCTAGACTAGTGTTTTTCACATCATTCTTGAGTGTATACCATATCATACCTGCATTCAAAATATTATTCTGTTCCTTCGAATGGGATGCTTGCTAGAAGGTCATATATCAGCAAAGTTTTTTTTTATAATCACCCTGTATATTCAATTAATTATCAAGGATAAATCACTTATCTCTCAGCAGCGAGGTTCCGTCTTAGCAAGTTAAGATAGATTCTTCTTATTTGTACTATATGAATTGTTTTTGTTTTAATTTATAAGAACAGAAGCAACAAAATAACAAAAAACAAAAATGAAAATTTCCAAGCAAACATTTCAAATCATGGCTTCTTTTAATATATGTACAAATTAAACTTTAAAATATTAACACAGCACCAAAAATATGTGAAATACTTTCAGATTAAGGTGTTGATTATTATAGTTACACAGAATAATGCAGTAGAGAATACCACATAACTTACCCGTGTACTGCCAGGGCCTAAAAAATATGGTTTAGATACTGAACAAACCCTACTCTGCTTATGCAAGTAAATTGGCATTCCACTGTTATGAGTAACTTCAATCCAGCCTTCTGGTAAAACATCAAAATGATCTCTTCCCCTAACTATTAAAAATTATTTCAATATTACATAACCGATAAATAATAAATCATACATAATAATTCAAATAACTAAATAACCATGCTTAATTAGAATAATTACATTTATAGCAATGTAATTCTAAACAAATTTATTCTGTGCTTAGATTTTTTTGGTATTAGATCCATGATAAATGGAAGAAAAATGTACAAAATTGTTTTCTGACAATGAAGATGATTGTCGTATCCATTCCTTGGAATTTATCTTTTATTTTTTAAGTAAATGTTCAGTTCAATGTGAAAAATATTAATAAATTATTTTATGGTAAAAATATAAGGGAATAATTTTTTTCCTAACACTATTTTAAGAGGATTCTTGAGATCCTCACTAGCCCTTTGTGATATTACAAAAATTATTTTACATAAAAAAGAATTAAATATAAAAAAACATTTATTGTAAAGTCTAAAGCCACAATTAGAAGATTTACAGACGATTAAAATTAATTATTGGGTTGACTTTCTATCAAATCCCTTTTAAGTACAGTAAAAGCTTAACTAACC
>BGPR01003173.1:0-87488 GCA_013235015.1 Araneus ventricosus | reverse complement strand
CTCTCCGTGCAGAGCGGACGTTGCATTCCAGAAATAAATTGTCCGCGTGAATGGAACGGTGCGGTCATGCACGTACTAAATTTTGGCGCGCGGATGTAAGATTTTTAGAAAAACTCATTTTCTAATTTTTCCGGTTAGTTGAGCTTTCCGGATACTTGAATGCCGGATGATCGAGAATTTACTGTATACACCAAGAAAGACAAAATTTAAATTTTTTTTTTTTTAAAAGAGCTTATTTTCTGCCTATGTATGTATGTTCGGGTTTTTTTCCTTCTCTATGCATGCCTAGACCGTTTGACTTGCCAGGACCAAATTCGGCACAGCCATGGCTTCATACAAGTGGGAGCTAATGATGTAAAAATTATTTTAAAATTTGAATCAATTTTTTATTTAATGATAAGTGGTAAATTTGGCATTTTTTGCAAACTTTCTGTAAACATTTTCATCGGAGAACCATAATTTTTATATAATTGCAAAGATCAGAATATCCTTGCTCTAATAAGAGTAATTTGAAGCTGCTGTATAACTTTCCTGATTTTTAAAGTTTTCGGAAATACCTTTCTTCTGCGAATGCTTTTTGTTGCGCAAGACAAAATATTATGCTTCTGTATTTTAACTTAGAAAACATCAGAAAAAAATCAACCTTCCATTCTCTCTCTTTTTGCCTTTTGATATTTTATTTTGCAACATATATTTTTTGGCAACATTTTGTTCATTCTAAGGATTTTATATATATATATATATATTTAATCAGATAAAATAATGTCCAACATTAACTGACAACATGAAATATTATGCTTCCATATTTTAATTTATTAGTTCTTGCATTTTTTCTCTCTTTTCTTGTCTTTTTTATGTTTTATTTTGCAATGTATATTTTTGGCAATGTTTTGTAGTTCTAAAAATTGTTAAGTTTATATTTTTAATCAATAGTGCTGGGTAAATTCTGTATAGTATAATTGAACCCTGTAAAGTTGCATTAGTTATTGCATGGTTTATAATTTAAAATAAACATTCTTTTTCCAAACTTCTTGCATTTTCATTCAAACCATACTGTTATAAGGTATAATTGAAAGGCTATAATTACATGTATTTTATATTTGAAAATTTTAATTCAAGACAATAGTCGAAGGAAATTTATGTAAGTTGGGAAAGTTAGTGATAAATATCTGTAGAAAAAGAAATGGGGGGAAGGGGGGGGGGCATATGAAAAAATTTTGGCATTTTGAATAAATTAATGAACTAGTTATTATAGAAAATTGAATTACATGAACTTAGAAAACATAATGCACAATTTCAAGTAAATAATACAGAGGAACTTGGATGATTCAAAGCTGATGAGACAAAAAAAAAAAAAAAAATTCAAACTATCCAGAAATCCAAATAAAATAAAACTCAGTCCTGAAATAGTCATTCAAGGAATCAGCGCAAAATTCAAATTACAGAAGAATTGGAATTTAAAAAGTTCAAATTTAAAAGGTTCCATTCTAATTGCTTTATTTAAGATATTTAAAATCAAACTAATGCAATAGTTGCATTGTGATTTGTTCAACCACGAAAATATAACATTTCATTTTTCTATCCATAAATGAACAAATACATTTCAAGGTCCATTTAAAAATAAATGAATTAAAATATAATCTATTGTACCTTTCAGAATCACTTTTTCTTTTTCTTCATGTTCAATTTCCTTGTTATTGCCATCTGCAGACCTTCTTTGCATCAAACCTTCTTCAAGCATAGCATCAATTTCATCTGTCGATATATCTGAATCATCAGAATTGTCTTCATCACCATCATTATCATCACTTTCAAACTCATCCAAAATATCGAACTCCATCATGCCATTCTGTACACTGCACGTAGATGGCAAGTTAAGCACAATGATAAATAAATTATAAATATTCAAAATTGAATTGCAAAATAAATTACATTAGCAATAAAAAAAGAGAATCGGTAATGTCTATAAACTCTATAATCAGTTACAGTAAACGGGTAATTTTGATGGCATAATTATACAAGACAACAAATTTTTTAAAGATATATTAAATTAGCAGGCCATTTAATTAACATATCTGGCATTAATATTCAAGTCTAAATTGAAAAGAAATAAGAATTAATTTAAAAATATAAATATTAATGTTTTTTGTCCTTCCATAAAAAAATATATATACTTATACTTCAAAATTACTATTAAATTCAAGTCTTATGAATGATTTCTAAAATTTTCACCAATAAAATATGTGAGAAAATGTTAAAGCAATATTTGAAATTTTTATTCATTTTTTTTTTATAAGCATTTGGGCCATTCCAGTGAAAATGGTATATTTGATGTTTCAAAGCTTTTTTTCTTTTTTCAAAATCAAGTAATTTAACTAAAATTAATGTCAAATAATAGCAAAAGAATTGAATTTATCTGTATTGTAAAAATTAATTAGCTAAACTTAGCATTAATATTCTATTTTCATAGTTTTTTACTTTCTCGTATACAAAGAGAAAGTATTGTAATCGTCAAAAAATTTGAAGTCGAGATTTTGACGAATCTCCACGTTTTAGACCTCCCTGAGTCCAAAAAACACAATTTTGGAATTATGTCTGTCTGTGAACACGATTCGAGCTACGGGGATGAAATTTGGTATGTGGTCTTGAAACATAATTTCAATCTATCAAATTTTGGACAAAATCCGTCAACGGGAAGTCTGTCTGTATGTATGTCCACGGTCATGTGAACACAATAAGTCACAAATTTGAATAGGTAGACGGATAAAATTTGGTACACAATTTTATCATTAGGAATGTAGGTCCGTATAAAATTTTTGGGCCAAATCCGTCAACGGGTTGACTGTCTGTAGGTCTGTATAATCGCATACTTGTTAATCCGCTTCTCCATGCGCATGCATACTAGTTTACTTAAGCGCTACTTCTGTTTTGGCAAGCGTGACCTTGACGCGAAACAAGTGGATAAACATTGCATTCTGGGTTACAAGACGATACAGTAGATTCGAATTTTTTATACGCGGGGAAAGGAAGGTTGCCATAATTGCCAAGCATTGATACGGGACGCTTAGATGCTACATAAATAAATAGAGTAGGTACGTATTTAGCTTATTTTACTCAGATAAAAAACATCAATAATCTTAGCAATCAATCATCATCGGCAATCTTATAAAATGAACCCATAGAATAATAAAAAAAAAATTGCAAGGCTAATCCCTTTTAGCCCAGTCACACTTTAAAGCTGATTTTGCTTTCTTAAATACATAATTTCCTCCTTTCGCATAATTAGAAAATTGGGCGTGAGTCATTTTAAAATTGTAATGACACAGAGTTTAGGAAGAAAACGGAACACATAATAATACGGGAATGAGTAGTGAAATACAGTGACAGACTCTTATATATGGGACACATGGCTACCCTAGGGAGAGGGAAAATGACACATTTTGTGAAGTATACGAGAAAGTTTAGGGGAAACCACTCCCGCTGGTTTCATTGGTAATGGGAGATTGTGTCTACTCTGTTACACATTTTAATATAGTATTAGATTACAAAAATACAATTTTATTTTTCAAAATATTTTTTTCAATACAAACAAATGAGCATTTCTTTCATATAAATGCAGTAAAATTTCAAGATAAATGTATCTTTACATTTTGTTAATTTTTGTACTCAAAAACGCAAAATTTAGTCTATTACATCAAACAGAGTTAAATAAAATTAGAACTATATTAAGCTGGGTACAAATTGCATAGTTCTAAACAGATTAAAGCCCTAATTTAAAATGTTTTGATTTTTTACTTAAAAAATTATAATAAAAACATTTCTATAACAGAGTGGACATATCTGTAACACAGTGGACACAGCTGTTGTAGATAGGATTAATATGCAAGTTTATACAAAGAAAATAGGTAAACATTTTACTTTTATAAATTCTGAATTAAATTCAATTTTTATATAAATAACTTAATCTGTTTAGAAACATTAATAGCATATGTAAATTCATAATATAAATGTCCACTTCTCAATTTTAACTTGGGTTTAGGAAAGATTTAAAATTTTATCACGAAAAATCCTCCTTAACAGTTTTAAGGAAGATTTTTCGTTTATTTACTATTTTTAAACTCATCATTTTAACTTCACTGTCTTCTTCGATATCATTTTGAACTATGACAACATACCTATAAGTTAAATTTCTGGGTCTGGCACTCTGAAATTTAATGAGCACATCTGCAATTTTTTTTTCACTCACTTCTTTACTGATCTTGACTACAGATGCAATTTCTTTATATGTTATTAGATACAAGTTTATAATTGTACAATTCTCTAACATTGTAAAAAGTTGATTAGAATTGGAAAGATATTTTTCAGAAGCTACTAATATAACAGCTATTTATTTTAAAGCTGCACATTTTCCATAGTTTGCATCAACAAAGTTTCATGTTCCCCACTTAAGTATTTTGACATGCATATATCAAAAACAAGTACTTTTGTATTTCTGCTTGTACTGCTAGCAATGATCATTTTAAAAAAATGAACTACTTTCAAAGCACATTAATTCTTCATTATATTTAAAACTGGCTCTAAATGAATTTAGATAGCAGAAATGTTCCAAATTTAAAGAAATGGTGCAAAATGGAACTGACTTTTTTTTTGCTACATATAAAACCATAATGAAGATACCTGGTTTCTTGGACCAACAAAAAGATGGCTTTGTACCTTTATACTAAGTTTGCAATTATTATTTTCACTGAAATCAATGTGAATTTGCTGTTCTCGATAACAGTTTTGTCACCCCAAGTTGCTTTGAAGCTGGGACATCAAGATTTCCCCTTCTTGTTCCAAATAAAAAAAATTTAACACCTTCCTAAACTATCAATGTCAAAATAAAAAATACCTGATTATACAGAATTAAATGAAGAATAAATAGAAAAATATAATTAATTGCTAGTAATTATGAAATTCACTAAAAAAAATTCCAAAATGTTAGACATGATTTGTACCATTTTTGCAGGAATGACACATTTAACAATATTTTATAAATAATCTGCATTATCCTAAGAACACATATCATTTCTAAAACACAGATATGACAAAAAAAGTTTTAAAAAAAATGTAAACTGTAATCAAAAACTGCGAGCACCAGTAATATTTCAGTTTTGAAACAAGAGAAAAATAATTATTTTGGGGGAAAGAATCCAATTTAGCATTGCATACCAAATCTATCAGTAAAAACTATTCAGAATGAAGAATATAGTCTTTTAAGAACAGGGAGTGGATAAAAAGGGAAAAGTCTTTTAAAAATACATGTAACAAATGGGTCAACTGACATAAAATCTGATACAGCAGGGATGATTTTGATAAAAATTGGAACACATGTTCCTCATTAGAAGACTTGAAACACTGTAGGTGTAAATAAGCTCTAGCCCAGTCCCTCAGGTTAAGGAGGGGCAAATTTGTCACAAAAGGACTGATCAAAATGAAACTTGATTCACATCTTTCAATATGTTGAACTAAAAATATTCTGTGGTTAAATCTTCTTTAATCAACATTTTAGGAAGATAACTACTGCTAAGGTATGCTTCATTAGTTGATTTAGACACTTAAATTGTTGAATGTTTACTTGAACAATAAGTCCCACATTGTTCAAAAACAACAAAATAAATAAATAAAAAGTACTATAGTGAGAAATGGGGCCCATCTTGCACCCTTTTAATGTTGTTTGGCGGCAAGTAAGTCATTGAAAGACATTTAACAAATGGACCAATTAGAGTGAAATTTTTATGTCCAGGGTTCCAATATAATAATATGCCCCCCAAATAGGCTAACAATGTGAGAAAGATATGCAATGTATACAGTCATATATACTGAAATGAAAAAAGTGTTTGTACTAATAATTTATGAATCATTTCATAAGAATTTGAGAAATATTCTCTCAAAGTAATTTTAATAAACATTATGCTATTTATATAATATTATTCAGTTTCCTGCCTCCCACAAGATTTTGACTTGACTTGAAAAAGACTGAGCAATACCAGGTACTCTACTAGTTTATAATAATAAAAGAATTCCAGAGAGAGAGAATAATGGAAAATTTATTAGTCTCAAATAAACATTTTATAACTTCAAAGCTTGAAAATTTTTAACTTGACCGAGCCTGAATAACAATACAAATATCTTACCTTAATCTTGTATGATAAAAATAATAAACAAAAATTTACTAACTGAATAGTTGAGATATAAAATGGTTAAATAATTTTTCAAATGCATTGAATTAAATTTAAGTAGCAATTTTAAATTAAAAAGAAATGACAATCAACCTGTCGGCTAATGTGTTTCAGTAAATTATTTATCACTATCTAGAAAATTAAATCAACAGTAGATTTTCAGAAACTGGTAATTTTATCAAAATCTTTGACTTTTAGAAATGAATGCAGGAATATTTTACATACAGAGTATCCAAGAATTGTTGGACTCTTTACAAAATTAAATTAATGATAAACTATAAGTATTACTAATAACTATTTTGTCTGACTAACACAATTTCTACATTTTTTTCCTCATAATTTTAAACCAAAAAAATTTGATAAATGGAGCTAGGTGTGTGTCACAAAGTCTTTGGCAAGAGAATCGGAGGAACGCTATAATCATGTTTACTGTTCAACAGAAGGCAATGTGTATTTTTTGGCTAGTAGAAAATAAATCTGTGATTAAAATTAAAAGACGTTATCATTTAGAATATGGATATCAACCTCCATCAACAAATACCATTACGAGATGGATGAAACAGTTTAAAGAAATGATAAATAATTTACGTGGTAGTGTGGAGCATTGTCTTGGAGCCGATAGGCCTAATGTCAGCGATGTGATGGTTGATGTAGTCTAAGAACATTTCCACCAAAGTCCCACAAAAACTATTTGTCAAGCAAGCAGAGAACTGCAACTACTGAAATTGATAGTTCATGATATCTTGCACAAGTGATTGAAGCTTCATGCTTATGAAATTCAAGTAGTACAGAAACTCCATGCAAACGATCGTACACTGAGATACAATTTTGCTGTAGATATGCTCCATCACACATATAACAAAAAAACTTCATCAGTAGTATGATTTTTAGTGATGAATCAACTTTTCATATATCAGGTGTTGTGAATCATCACAACTGTTGGATATGGGACAGTGAAACACCTCGTGCTGCTGAACTGCAACAGGATTCCACAAAAGTTAATGTTGGGTAACCTCCATCTAAAATGGAAGTTATTGGCCCTTTCCTGTTTTCTGGAAAGACCACAAATGGTGACATTTATTTAGATATGTTGGAAATGTCCGCTATCCCCCAGATCGAAAACTATGGCAATGCGATTTTTCAACAGGACAGCACACTTCCACATTGGTCAAAGTCTGTGCGCAATTGCCTCAATCAACATTTCTCCCACAAATGGATTAGTCTTGGTGGTCCAATTCCATAGCATCCTTGATCGCCAGATTTAACCCCCTTGGATTTTTTTTTTGTGGAGTTATGTCAAAGATTCTATCTATAAAACTACTTGTCCTCATACAGAAGAACTCAAGCAGTGGATCACAACTGCTATTCATTCCATAACTACTCAAATACTTTCAAATAAATGGAATGAATTCAAGTATTGCTTAGCTTTTAACTTTTGTAGCTATTCCTCAAGTGAGTGATTAAATTTTATTGCTACTGTTTCCAGACTTTTTTTTAATTACATTTTATAATGTGTCCAACAATTCTCAGACACCCTGTATATTAACCTGTACATTAAAAATATTTAAATATTTTTAAAGCAACTTATTAAATATACATTCTTTATATCAACATAGTACTATACCAAAAAATAAAACATTATTTGAAGGAATTGTCAAATTCAATAATCCTTCCATAGGAGCTTCCAAATGTTCCTTTTGTAATCGATATAATAAAATATATTTTAGATTAAAACAAATATATTTTAGGAGTCATATATTTTATCAGACACAATATATTAATTGAACCTCTTAGCAAGTTATATCAATAAAAATCAAATTTTCAATACTACTGATGTCAATAACTGAAGTTTCCATGAATTTAAAAAACCCTTTGTAGCTTTCAGATGTAAAATCACTAGTTTAAATGCTTAATCTGCAAACCCAGTGGCAGAATGCTTTTCAATAGTCTGCAACGGAAGTTGCGTCTCTTAAAAATAGTCTGCAGAATAGTACGCGACTACAAATATTTTGCTTTCTTTTTTTGAAATATTTATGGCAACCTACAACTATTAAAATACTACAAACATAAATTAAAAACCATATAACATCTTTTTTATTTGTATACTACAATTGTATAAATTAATAAACAAAAGCATATGAAGATCAATCTTTTCTTTGGGCAGATAATTAACAATAATGAAGTATCAAGTTGTTTCAGAAGTAATATTAATCATACTATACAAATACCTATGCAGAAAATTATATTTGGGTACTTTTCTGTTTTAAACACAGCACTTTCTGTTTTGGTGAATTTTTCAAAACAGTACGTCACTAGCTCATATAAATGAAATATTCTTCAATATGTTAGGTGTTATTTAAAAATTTATGCCTCCTGTTTATTGTAAAAAAAAATTAAGTATGCCAAAAAATGTCTTAATGTATGCTTTTAATTTAAAATGCAATAAATAATTGCTTTTTACGAAAGAAAAACTTTGAAACTTTTTAGCACATTTATCCTGATATGCATTTAAATGGATTGTGTGCAAACTGATAAACTGTTCTGCAATGATGCATATATAAGATTTCATAGTATCATTGTTTATCATTTAAAACGAGGAAGAACGGAGCTGTCTTCTTCTAAAATTCGCGAAACAACTTTTGATTTTATGGAATTTTGCATTTGCACATATGTAGATATATTTTGAAAGTGTGTATAATAATGAATTCCATATTTAACTAATGCTTAGAACGTTTAAGATTGGGGCAATCTTGGCTTGAACTCTGTTCCTCGTCTTTGTCAATTTCAGAATTTGTTCTTTTTTCGCCCCCGTTTTTAAAAAATGATTGATTTGCAGCCGTAGATATCGATCGAATCTTCGGAGGTTTATTTTCAGGCTGGCGTAAATAATGCTGCTTAAGTTTTTTCGTAATATTGTAGCACTGCAATCAAAACAACGAATTTTATCTATATACGCAGCCATCTCAAAGTAAAAACCACGTGTTATTTCCAGAAACCAAAAGTGCCAGAAACGTATCGGAATGAAACACGAAGAAAACACTGGTCGTGACCAATACCGATATGAGGCAGTTAGCGTACTTCAAGGTCAAATTGCAGTCACTAGATCAGCTAGGGAAGCCCATTCAGCATAGAGAAGAGGGGGAAGGAACGGGGCAAGAGGATTGCATATTTTAGCAATGTGAGTTACATAATAATTACTAAGTTCTTTAGAAAGTGTAATTAATAACTTTGATATTTTTCATGATGGGATTTATTTTATGAGCACATGATAAACTTTATTACAAAATAGTCTGCAGACAGTGTCCAAAATCTGCGACGTACGACGCAGCGTCGCGGTGTTTCTGCCACTGGGTCTGCAAATAACCCCATTGGTAACATGTTGAATTAACTGCCATTATATATTTATACAAATCAAACAGCTTAATTAAATATCTTATAAAATTATCTGAACTGAACCACCTCGCAAAAAAATTCCTCTTGGCAAGCAATAAGAGATTTACAATGAGGTGTCACATGCTTATGTCAAAAAGTAGTTCAAGTTAGTAGTTAAAAATCGCTTTACAACCCCTACTTTCTATGGGATTGCAGCTATTGAAAAAACTTGGAACAAAAGTTATCTGTAAATGATGAGGTGATAATTCACCTAATTTGAATCATCTTTCTATCTTCGACTAGCCTCCTTCAGTGACCAGTTGTTCGCCCATAATATTAACAGCCTGTAGCTATGCTTACAACTTGGCAAAATAAATTGGTGCTTCGCGATTGCTAGAGGTTGAGGGACTACCAAAGTTTTATTTTGTGATATATATCTTGAAACTGAAGGGTGGCAGGTGATCACTGATGACATATCTAGACATCATTGGCTTCCATATGAAATAAAAATTCTTGAAATTGGTCCAGTGGTTGGGACTGGGAGATTGTCTGAATGTTTTTCCCCATAGAGATGTACAGTGCAAGAGTGTTTTTTCGATTTCTATCAAAAATGGAGGGTGGTGGGAAGCAGGCGACCATTGATGACACATCTAGAAGTCATCAGCTGCCATATGAAATAAAAATTACCAAAATCAGCCCAGTGGTTGGGGTTGGAGGACTTTTGACTCTGCTTTTGCCAATTATTTTAAATATATAGAAAGATAGCAAGGAAGTTATGAGGAAATGAAAATTTCTATCTCCCACCACCACCTACGAGTTAGATGTCCCATTTAGGAACTCTGCCAAAACTTTCAACCTCCCTACAGCATACCTTAACCAGTACAAATACAATCAAAATTACTCTAGTTCCTGTGTTCACAAGGTAACATTTACAAGATGCTATATAAATATAAACTTTTAAACTAAGGAATAGGTTTAAACAAGGTTGGTTTTCAATATACAGTGTTTGTTTCTACTATTTATTTTACACTAATTAAGGTGCTGTATTCATTCTTAAATACCAATACAAACATTTCTTTTAGGTTAAGAATAAACATTAGCTTTGTTTCTGATTCATAATAGCTTTTTTCCCTTCATTTTTTGATAAGTTTTCAGAAAATTAAAAAACAATGTTCAGATTATCCAAAATTTCGGATTCCTGGGGTTCGGATTACTAAGGTTCCACTGTATATGCCATTTTGCCACAAGCAAGTTTTAGCATAGAATTAAGTTCTTCTGTGCTACACACTCTTTTGACTTGAATGTATATTTTGTAGAACGTCAACTAACTTTCACAACTAAATTGAGGTTATTATACAAGACCAATAAATAAATTTTTATCTTGAATTATATCAGATCATCAAAATCTGAGAGAGGAAAAGGTGGCTAGTGTTACAAAAAAACAATATATATTAATGTGGCAGGGGTTGCTACAACTCTGCAGACCAAATGGATACTGGACAACAGCTCAGTTACAAATTGAATTAACTGATAACCACAAGATAAACTGTGACAGAAAGTCTGTAAATTTGGTTTTCTTTTTATGTACATGATTAAATATTTTCAAAATATACAGTTAAAATAATTGATTCAAATATAAGAATACAATTTTAAGGCTTTACAACTTGCAAAGAATCAAAAAATATATTCACTTACTCATTTGAGGTATTACCAGCTTGATTACTTGCAGAATCATCAGATTCAACAGCTTTCCCATTCATGAATGTTTCATTGTCTGTAGCTTTATCATCATTCTGAGTAATGCTATCCTCATCTTTTGAATCATCACTGTCCAAAGAAGGTTCTTGCTTTATGTCCATTTTTAGTACAGATGTTTCTTTACCACCTCCACCATGCTTATTGTCCAATCCATCATTCAAAAACAGATTGGACGATTGCATGACCAGTGGTGGTGTATCGGATACAGACATGAGCTCATTAACTGTTTCTGTTGCACTTTTTCCTGTAGTATTGCATTGTGGCAGTAAGCTTCTTTCTGATGTATCAACTAAATGTTGATCATTAATTTTTGGTACAAAACATTCCTGTCTTTGCTCAGAATTATTTTCGACCATTTCGTTAGTATTACTTGGTTTGCAATTGCTATTGTCATTGGCAGTTTGCTTATTAGACTCGTCACATACTGAATCCTTTTGAGCAAGAATATTAACCATCTTAGCTTTTGCCTTATGTAATTTTTCTGAACAGGCAGGTAAGTCTACAGAATCATTATCCTGAGAAAGTTGCTTCTTGAGAGATTCTCTCATCTTTTCTAATTCAGTTATTTCTAAATAACCAACACTATCATCATCGGTATCCATTTCATCACCAGAGTACAAAGATGCTGGTATCTCATTGACAGATTGACAAGATGAATTATTTGTTTGAAGATTTTCTTTCCTGAATTGTTTGAAAGGACAAGAAAAAGTATCTTCGAATTGACTACTTTTATTTGGAGATTTTTTTCTTTTCTGTAGATCACAAACTCCCTCTTTCAATTCATTTGCTTCAGAAGGGCCGAGTTTTTCAGCTGCATCCAATTTGAATGAATGGGAAGATAACTGACTAGTTGAAACCTTATCCACATTGTGAAATGATTCAGATTTCTTAGATGTAAAGGTGAGCTGGATTTCTGCAGCAACAGTAGTGTTTCTATCTTGACTTGTATTCTGTTGAAGCTCTTTATCAGAAGATAATGTAGATGGAATACCATTTAAAGTAAAATCCCTTGATCCATAATTTTCAGTTTCTTTTGCATCATTAGAATTTTCGTTTCTCTGTACTTTTTTCTTGTTGTGTTTTAAAGGTCCTCCTTTTAAAATATTTTTTGGACAATGAGGTTGCTCAGAAAACAAATTACAGTTTTCTGCATTATTAGATTCCTCAACTTCTGCTTTAACACTTAATAATTCTGCTGGATTTACAGTTTTACCAGATTCCTCCTTTTCCACCGTCTGTTTTGAATGAAATGATTTTGGAACACCACCATCATGAATGAAATGTTGTTCTATGTCCATTCTGCTATCATCTGTTGTTGCAACGCCACCTCCATCATGCCCAAAGTCCAACCCAGAATCAGAATGCAAATTGGACGATTGCATGACAAGAGGTAGTTCACTCGACTGACACTGTTCTAGAGCTTCCTGGAAATCTCGCCCAAGTTTTCTTCTCTTAGGTTTAGGAACTTGAACTTCCAGCATATTTGAAACACTTGATTTATTGTATTTAAACACATTAGGACAATCAGTAATTTTAAGTTCATCTACTTCTCTTGATTTCTCAAGAGGTGATAAATTATCACCAGTTGAACTCTTAAGATAGTGAGAAGATTTATTAGATGGTTGATTTTTGTTTATTTTAGCAATTCTTAAAGATTCAGCATTCAACCCTAATTCACTCTTCACACTGTGATCAGATGTTGGTACTTCACCTTCGACAAGACAAGTATTTGCAGTTTTACTGCATAACCGAATGATCAAAGGCGATGTCTTAGTAACATTTGTTTCACTTTCTTTAGCAACCTCTTTTTTTGAATCACACATATTTGATGAAATATCTCTGTAAAACAAAACCTCTGTACTTTAAGATGACTTGACTTAATATGGTAAAGGAATTTTTAAAGCTTTTCTTTGGAAATAAAAGATATAATTCCTAATCCCTATGAGCAGTTATATATCTGAACTATCACAGCCACAATTTTTGTTAGAACAATGCTTTGTAAATCATTAAATTATGCAAAAGAGCAATGAATTTATGTTAGTTTATTTCAGATGAGTAGTTCAGATACCATTAGAAGACAGCACTATTTTTAATAATTAACTAGGGAAATTGGCCTGTAAAGAAAGAGAATATTTCCAATAAACATGCAATCAAAACTAACCTTATAAAAAGTTAAACAAGAATACAATTAAACTTTCAGTCTAGGAATGTAATAATCTTAATACATGAAAAAATATTTTTACTAAAATATATTTTGTTTTCCCATTCAATAAAATATTTATATATATATATTGTTTCTTAGTTATCTGATTTTTGCTCATTTATTTCCGTAAATTTTACGTTTTGTTAAGTAATGTAAAGAAAAAAATATTTAAAAACTCAGCATCTTAAATTTAGATGTGTAGTTGGAAAGATAAGATAATCTATAAATACGCATACCAGAAAAAAAATTTAATCAATCCTCAACATGTAAGTAGTATCAAAATTATTAATTCACTCCAAATGCTTTGTAATTTCCCCCAAGATATATTAGAAAATGGTTCTATTTTTTTAAATATACACTTAATAGAATAGTTAAATTGCAAATAGCCATTAAAGATGTTTTATGTTATTGAAAATACTAGAAGTAAGTATATACAAATTTTCCAAGTGTTAATTATCAAGAGTATAAACTGATGCGTTCATATTTACCTAACTGATGAATTAAGCAATGATTTTGGTTTTTATTGCGGTAAAAACACAAGGGCAAATATGTCCTTTTAACTTGTAATTTTTTGAGTTATGAAGCGAATTTAATAGAAATATAAGTTTAAATTTTAAAATCAATTTTCCAACCTCTAAGCCATTTAAAGGATGGTCTAGATGAAGCAACTCGACAACATTAAAAGAATAGTTAACGCTTACTATTTTTAAGGATTACTTAAGGTACAAAAATTTTTCCTGGATAAAAGTATAAAAAGAAAAAAATTTGTTTTAATATCCATTAGGTTATTTCATTACAGGTTTCTAATAATTACTTTATCTTTAGGAGCGTCTAGATATATATCTTTCATTCGAATTCATGCACAAAA
Organism: Araneus ventricosus; assembly: GCA_013235015.1. Taxonomy (NCBI): domain Eukaryota; kingdom Metazoa; phylum Arthropoda; class Arachnida; order Araneae; family Araneidae; genus Araneus; species Araneus ventricosus. The sequence goes on along the minus strand of BGPR01003173.1, from coordinate 73,066 downwards.
ATAACTAATGATGTAGGGTATGAAAAAATTCGTGAACATCGGCAGAACTCTTTAATCAGTGAATATGAAACTTATTACAGAATGTATAATATAATATAAATAATTTAAAGACAATTAAAAACTGATCAAATTTAAAATTACGTACTTTCCAGCTGGAAAAAAACACAGAAACACCTTCAACTTTTAAACGAACAACAACAATCACCATGACCGAAGAATGATACGAGAAATGGTGAAGTGAACTGAAATGTAACAAGAAATGCGGAAAAAATTATTATTCGATTTGATTGCTTGTTTTGTTTGCCAAATATTACTGTTGAACACACATAAATTCTTTATATAGTATTTGTCACAATTAGTAGTCTAATATAGTATTCTAATTTATTATAAAAACCCCTATTGATCGGTGGCCAGGTTCTAAGGTCTTGGTTTCGAGATAGGAAGGTTTCAGGTTTGGAACTTGATTTCATCAAGGATCCATCATATATAACATCAGACATAACAGCAATAAAGTACGAGCTATTTTCCTAGATATGATGCAAGATAATTTCGACGCAAAAAATATGTCAAGTTCAGCAATGAGAGTGTGTAAAAAAAAAAAATCATAACCAGTCTTATTGTTTAGCGCCACCTAGTAACTAATTTGAAGAATTAAGTTGTATGTTTTCTATACCACAGAGACATATACCACATTCCTTCTTTGGGTCCCATACATTAAAGATCTATATTGTTTGTAAACATTGAACATGAAATGGACAGAAGATAAGTAGGGGATTACAGCCTTTGTTGCTTCAAATCCCATAACCCCTCTAATTCAAGTTCAAGAAGATAAGTAAAAAAGAATGTGGAGGCTTTTCTAGGAGGGTGCCATTTTTTTTTTCTCTTGATCGAATTGGATCGGCTATTTTTTTAGTCCATCTCCTCCCTGATGGCAATTTTACTTAATTTTTAAACAGATTGAAACGAATTTTGGAGTGAATATTTTTTTTTTTTTTAAACTAGGGGATAACAGCCTTTGTTGCTAAAAATCTCTAAACCTCTCGGAGATGCAAGTCAAGTCAAGACAGAAGAAAAATGCGAAATGATTTGCTTGTGTTTTGTTTTGTGGTGTGGTGTGAATGAGATTAAATAGGGGATAACAACCTAAGTTGCCATAGATCCCAACACAAACGTTCAAGTTCAAAATGCAATCCGAAACGGCATTAGAAATTACCAAATCTCTTGTCGCGGATTACGATTCTTCTAGCGAGGAAGATGAACCAGTGAATTCCAAACCTAGGTACTTGATCTTTTATACTTCGTATGATATATTTTTTTATTTATTAGTTAATTTAAGTATTGTTTCTTCGTTTTTAATATATTTGAACATAGAAAGCTTCAGAGGAGAATAAATAATGATAAAAAAGAAGTGCTAGATTAAAAAAAAAAACAAAATTGTAGCCAGAGGACTCGGAGAAGCAATTGCAATTAGACACATGTAGAAAAGGTAAGTTTGGTTAAATTAGATATATTGCAAGTAAACAAACAAAGAAGTTGAGAGCTTTTATAAACAAGCAATTAGTTTTAGTTTTCAATGTCCTGAGGTATATTGTGCATGTGGTTCTCCTTAGTATCAAAATTTGTACGTGGGAAGAAATTTCTAAGCAAAATTTCCTCAGATTCAGAAGAAATATTAGTTTATTGTATGTGAATCTACCCATTTTTTTAACAAAGAAGCTGATGTTTTTTAAGTTAAAAAAAATTTGCCCGGTCCCCACTTGAGATGCTTCAGTCATCGTGTGTACAATCTGTTCTTTACAGATGCTGCAGACATCTGTAAAGGGCAGATTGCATGTGCAAGAGACCAGTAAAAAGCTCACTGCGCACCCAAAACAATTGTTTTCTCCTTGCCAAACCATCTTCCTATTGGTGACAAAGAGTAGGCGATCCTAAGAGGAGAGAAGTGAAAGCACACCTTAAACTTTAGTTTTTCCCTGAATTTAATATTGCTTTACCCTTTTGAGTAATTTCCCTTAGTTGATGAAATGTGTCAACAGCCAGTAGGTTGGCTAGATCCAATTAGGGTAGATGCTCCAGTTTTGACCACTTTTAAGAGAAATCTTGAAATGGAAATTTCACAGTGGATAACTGTTTAAAGCATATTAAATCATACTTATACTATTCTTTAGCAAATTTTATTGGCTTTCTGCTAGTTATAAAATTTTTCTGTAGCATATTTTAGATTTAGAGCTATGAATTTTTAAATAAATGAACCCCATTTGCACCAGTTTTGGCCACACTAATATTATATTTTTAACAGACATTTTAATGAATTTTAAGTAAAAATAAATCATTTTTATGCAATATATATTTTAGTACATTATTTTCTGTTATTTTAAATGTGATTTTTTTGATGAATTTATAAAGATATGTAATAAAATTTCCCTAAGATGGTTTTAGCTGCAGATTTCAATTTTAAAAAAACAATCAGGAATGCAGAAAACAATAATTTAATTTGGTTGATAAAATGCAAACTATGTATTACTCACATATTTTTTTTTTTTTTTTTTTTTGATAAAATATGCAACAAAAAATGGGGAGAGGATTAAACTTACATTGCAAAAGCATATAATTTTTTAAAAATCTTACAAATCAAGAATTTGCATTATTATACTCACTAACAATATCCACAAATATATATTTTTATAATTTTTAATTGCAACTGTTGTAAACAATTTAACGCTATTTATAACTTTCAGGTTGGCAACATCTTTATCTGCGTGCAATTGTTATGTTAAAAATGCAAATGTTTAAAAAGTTAGTTAAATACTCAATTCTTCAGTTTCGATGTTTGTTTTTGTTTAGGTTATCCTAAGCATATTTACTTTGTAAAAATAAAAATTACTTGGAGAGCCAGGGCCTCAGGTAAAGTTTTTCATACTACAGTGACATAAATATATTGTGTTTTATTGAAATACGAGTAGTTTTCTGTGAATTCTACATTATTTCTGGCGTCCACGACAGGACATATTTGTGTATAGCAAAATGTTTCAAGCTGCAAAAGGATTTATTAAAGACAATTTGTTGTTGAAGAGATAGGCGAAATTTTGCCTACAAAAGCAACGATTTTGAAGAGTAAGGAATACTTGGAGGATCCGGATTTCGTTGCATCAATTTTGATTACTGCTGTTGCTGATAGGAAGCAAAAAGAAGAAGACAGAAAAATCAGAGAAGAGGAGGAGAAAAAACGTCAAGAAGAGAAAGAAAGACTCCAAGAGCAAAGACAACATGAACTGGAATTAGCAAGATTGCAATTTCAAACAGTGAAAGCAGATCAAAGTGAAACACAAGTGTTTGTACAAGAAGCAATTGGCGTTAAGAAGAGATTTCACTTGCCAAAATTAGAATTTTGCCAATTTTCTGGAAATGTAAAAGATTGGCTTCCTTTTTGGAGTCAGTTTGAACATATTCACAAAGATGCAGATATAGCACCGGAAAACAAATTTCAGTACTTAGTGCAAGCAACAGTGAGCGGATCTCGAGCACGAGAGGTAGTTGAAAGTTTTCCGCCAACTGGTGCCAATTATGGAAAAGCAGTGGAAAGTTTAAAAGCTCGCTTTGGCAAACAAGATCTTTTGGTTGAAGTTTACGTTAGAGAGCTCTTAAAATTAATTATATCAGTTCAGAGAAATGAAAAATTTTCTATGACTTCACTGTATGACAAGCTGGAATCCTATCTCAGAGTGTTGGAAACTTTAGGTGTTACAACTGATAAATGTGTGTCTATATTATATACTATGGTTGAGTCGTGTTTCCCTGAAGAGTTTCTGGGAGCGTGGAACAGGTGTCCCAGTTCTTCCTCATCAGTTGATGCTACGGAGCGATTAACTAATCTGATGAATTTCTTCAGAACAGAAGTTGAAGGAGAGGAAAGAATTAATTTAGCTATGACAGGATTTGGTTTGAATGAGAAAAGTAGTACTCAAACCTTTAAAAAGAAACAATGGCATAACGGTTGCAACAAGATTTCAACAGCAGCCAATTTGTTGACGACTTCAGCAAAAGATTCTAAACAATCTTGCGTTTTTTGCACAGGCACTCATTCTAGTGCAGACTGTTTCTCAGCTCAAAAAATGAGTTTAGTTGACAGATTAAATATTCTAAAAGAGAAAAATTGTTGCTTCGTCGGTCATTCTATTCGTAAATGCCGAATATTTTAAAAATGTGTTGTATGTGGGAAAAAGCATGTACCTTTAATGTGCGAAGCAGTAGAATACCGAAAACATGAGTCAAAGAAGGCTGAAGAAAAAGAAACAACAAATGAGATTAATATGTCCAACATCAGTCTTGGTCTTAAAGTGTTGCTTCAAACTTTAAAAGTAAAGATGATTTCAGATAAGAAGGAAGTTTCTGTAAGAATTATTCTAGATTCGGTGTCACAAAGGTTATACATTCTAAAAAGTCTTGCCGAAGAAATGGGTTACATTCCTGTAAAAACAAAAGAAACTCTTGTAAATTCTTTATTCGGTGGAGTTAAGTCTGATAAATTTGAACACACATGTTACCAGATTAGACTAAGAAGTCTTGAGAACAATTTTGCATGTAACTTTGAAGCATTAGATCAATTGACTATTTGCAATGATGTTACTCTTGTTAATGCAGGGCCATGGATGAAAAAGCTCCAAGAAATGAACGTAACTTTGACAGATGTTGGTGAAAAGTCACAACCAGTTCAAATTCTTATTGGCGCAGATCTTTTTGGAAAGTTTTTAACTGGTCAGCGTAGAGTTTTAGCATGTGGATTGGTGGCCATTGAGACTTTGTCTGGAAAGGTTCCTGAGCACAGAGTTACTTCAAGTAATGTCATGTTAGTTACTTCACTTTTCGTCAAAGAGCTCGACATTTCGGATTTATGGAAGCTAGATTCGATTGGGATTAAAGATCCTACTGAGAAACTTTCAAAAAAGGAACAAGAAGATTTAACCAAAGAGCATTTTCTTCAAACTGTGAGCTACAATGACGATAAACGGTATGAAGTTCATCGGCCTTGGTTGGATAATTATGCACCATTACCTGACAACTTAGAACTGGCTATAAGAAGATTGGAATCCGCAACCAAGAAGCTGCTTCATGAAAATTTGTATGATGCCTATGAAGGAATATTTTTGGAATGGCTACATGAAGGTATAATCGAAGAAGTTCCAGTGGATGAAGTTAACTTGTCTGGAAACTACTTACCGCACAGACCTGTCCTAAAAGAAATCAGTTCAACACCTATTAGGCCTGTATTCGATGCATCTGCTTGAATGAAGGGACACCCATCTCTAAATGAATCTCTGCACAGTGGTCCCAACTTAATTGAGCTGATTCCTGATATTCTGTTGTGATTCAGAGAAAAGAAGATTGGTGTTACTGCGGATATTAGGAAAGCCTCTATACAAATTAGCATCTGCAAAGATAGAGATTTCTTAAGATTTCTATGGAAGAAAAATAAAGATTGCCGGAAACCCATAGTATTTCGTCATGCCAATTACTTCGTAAAAATAAAAATTACTTGGAGAGCCAGGGGCTCAGGTAAAGTTTTTCATACTACAGTGAAATAAATATATTGTGTTTTATTGAAATACGAGTAGTTTTCTGTGAATTCTACAGCAATCAACATCATCAGAATCATTTTTAAAATTAGAGCAATCTATGCATATAAAAGAATATTCCTCACCACTCGATTCAGGTTCCTCAAGTTGAAATTTTCTAATATAAATGTGAGGTAAACATTCAAAATGGAGATGTTTTTAACATTTCATTTTGAATGGCCTTAACTGCATTACCAACTTTAGATGGTGAGTATCAAATTTTTTTTATGGAAATGCTACCTGCCTTCTTATTTTTAATTGGAGCCATTACTATGTAAAATGAAAACAAACAAAACTAAATCAGTTACTTTAATTTTAGAAACAAAACTAAATCAGTTACTTTTATTTCAGAAACAAAGCTATATCAGTTACTTTTCATTTTAGAAACAAAACTAAATCAGTTGCTTTTATTTTAGAAATAAAATTAAGTTAGTTGCTTTTATTTTAGAAATAAAACTAAATTAGTTGATTTTATTTCATCCAGATATTCTTAAATTTATGTAATATCTAAAAACACAATAATGAAGTTATGTGGCCAAAACTGGAACATGTAGTGTACCAGTTTTGGCCACCACCCATTTAATCTTAAAAATAATTAATTTTGATATGAAATCAGAATAAAAAGAAAGCTTACCTCATAAACCCTAAGGGTAATCAGTTTTAGATTAATCATTTAATTCTGAGAGCTTCATGATGAAAAACTGCAAATACTTGTTCCTTAACAAAAACCGGTACTTTTCCGTTAGCCAGGCGCAAATGTTGCCAATTGTGAATCAAACGCGAGCCAAGTCGCCAAGAGCGAAGCGATTTTCCGTTAGCCGGGCGCAAATGTCGCCAATTGTGAACCAAACGCGAGCCAAGTCGCCAAGAGAATGGTTGTAAGAAATTTGGCGGAATTCTACATTATTTGGTGATTTTTTGCTTGCGCCCAGCTAATGGAAAAGTACCCAAAAACCTTAACAGTCGTGAGTATACAATACATGATCATGCATTTAATTTTTTTACAAGTGACATGTTTGAGAAAAATGAACCAATCAGATTGAAAATAGTAGAATAAGGATTGTTTAAAGTTTTGGAATGCTTCTTATTAGTTAATTTGAAATTACTGGTTAATTATTGGAAAAACAGATCCAATGTGGCCAAAACTGGAGCATCTACCCTACTGTATCTTTGCCTGATTACAAACTCTTTGATCCTAAACTATCTCCCCAGTTTTTCTCATTAATTGTGAAAATGCAATGATGTAAAAGTATTTATGAACAAATTATTATGTGGAGGTGTGAGATGATTAAGGGTCAAATGCTTTTGAAATATGTCTTTGCCTTCAATGAGTGAAGTTGAAATTCTATAAATTGCAGAATTAAGGAGTACAGTCTGTTTAACACATTTGTTGTGGCGACTCCATAGGTTCACTCACCATACCTGATAGATGGAAAGGGGAGCATGCTGAGATGCATGCTGTCTCTGAGAGAAGCAACAAAGAGCATTCTGGCACGCACACTGCAGTGAATGTTTTAGTTAAAATTTACACAACTTGTACATATTCATTCAACCAGTTTTTCAGACAAATGTGTAAAGTTAAATTACCTCAATGCATTATTTTGCATGGTTACTTCTGCTATAATGAAAAATATTCTGACATTTATATATATAATATGTACCAACTTAAAATCCAAATTCCTAATTTAGCATGTAAATGTTTCTTACAGGTTTAACAGGCACAATTTAAATCATATATGCTTTATATCCATTTATTTTTCTGTTAATTCTTAAATGAAAAAGCTATGCATAGAAATTCTTCAAGCAGAGTTTTAAGTTTATTTTATTTCATATAATTTCATCTAAATTAAAAGCAATGAGTTAAAACATAAAGCAGCTCTGTTTAGGTTATAAGCAGGTGATTTAAAAATCCTTAAAGGGTAAAGCAGGCATGCTGAAACAAGTCATTTTTGCAATAAAACATGCAGTAGTAAATGCAAAGAGTAACTGCTGCAGGGGGCTCTGTAAGTAACTCTGATAAATAAAAGAAAAGGATAAAGTATAACTGAGGTTTAATGGAAAACAAAATTGACAACAGAACAACAGTTACATGAATAACATGAGAAGTGTGTATTACTTTTGATGACAAATCCTGTGAACACCTGCCTTAAGTACTCCGAAGGTTTGTTGTTAATACTATCCTACTTGCCATTGCATCTTTTATGCTGTTATTTGTACAGATGTGTTGTTGTGAATTTATATTCCACTAGCTGCCTTCGGCTACCAGCTTGTTCACTGGGAATATAATTTCAATTGAATCTCTTGTGCATAATTTGATATAGATGGTTCCTTTAACAAAGCATTTCAAATTGTGATAGACATTTAACCCATGCTCTTTTAGTGGCCTTACGTTTGTTTTGTTCTTTGTCTACATGAACATTCCTAATGGAATCAAGTAGCTTCCTATCATGCAGCATCTAGTTGCACCATCCGCGCCAACATCACTTTCTTATTCCTCATGCAAAATATGCGTTTAATTTCAACATTAAAATGGTACAGCACATTTTACATCCAGAAGCATGTTAACTGGATTAAAACATGCTGATAAAAAGAATTGAAACATCTTCCAGTATACTGGATGTGGGTCAGTCTCCAGAAAATGTAACATTTCCGTCACATTCATTTTACTGCAAAATCTTCAGACAATAATTCATTAAACTATGTTTTCTAATGGTTCTATGTTTTTTAAATATTTATTATTCCTGCCGCAAGTGTCTCAAATACTAAATGCTTAAGCATATTTAAAAATTTTATATTGTGATTTAGTTTGTTTGCGAACAATAGAGATGGGTGTCACACAATAAATTCTCACCTCCATTATCCAAACATAAAATGCAATTTTTTTACTCATAAATGGCAGTAAAGCCATCATATTTTGTTTCACAAGATATAAGTCATCCATCTTGTTATTACAGCTACAAAAAAGTGAGTGAGTTTTCGGTTTAGAGACACGGAGACAGATTTTGTTCTTAAGAAACAAGTGTGGTTATTCAGAAGTCTCACCTCTGTGACCTTGAAGTTTAAGTATGTAAAATAATATAAAAACAAAAGTTTACCTGTTTTAATATGCTTACATGTGTAAATTGTAATATCAAAAATATTTTTTTTTTTTTTCTCTTAAGAACCTCACCTCTGTGACACCCTTGTCAGTTTCATTGTCACGGAAATGAGATGCATTGATTTTAGACATTTAACAAAATTATATAGCCAGCAATTTGAGAGTATACTGATATTATAAATGTATTAAACACAAATTTTAAACTCATAAAGTGAATGACTAAAATTCTCTTAATCCCGATAATTTAATTTGATTATATTAAGATAATTAATTGATAAGATAATTAATAATTTCTATTTCTCTGTATGAGCTGATTAAATGTTTACAATTTATTTTAGTGTAGTAATTATTAATTTTCTCGTGTATTATATCACCTCCGTGAATAAGGTTATAAATGTTTTTATTTTTGAGTAAAATAATTTAAATTTAGTTGGGTAACATAGTTCATGGTAACTCCTAGTAAGTAGAAATTTCATATAAAAATGGGGGGGGGAAGGAAATTTAAGGTTTTGAAATCAAACTATTTTGGTTCAAATGTTACATTTCCTAGAGAATGACCCATGTATTTCCTAATGTACTAACTATTTTAAAGGACTTTATATACAGATTTCACTGAAAAATTCATTAAACAAAAAAGAAAGTAAATTCCTTAATTTTCAACAATGGAAGAGAATGAAAATGGTTTGAATTTCATTGCAACAATGAAAAATATTTATGTGAATTAGTATGCCTAAAAATATTTTTGAAAATTTATTAAAATTAGATAAAAAAAATTGTACAGCAAATTAATTGAAATCATTCTAAAGGTAATTTTTTGCATTTTCAGATGGTGTAAAAATGATTTTTGTGCCGCAATATTTTCAGAAATTATTAAGGAAAAACTCCAAAATTTCACTTAATTTTTAATTAATTAAAATTCTAATTAAAATTTTTTTAAAAAGGTGCAAATTCCCACTCTCCAAAGTATGTTTGTGCCAAATTTCATAACTCTAGGTCCAGATCTAGCGGTCTGCCCTGTAGAGCACCAACATTCACAGACAGACACATATTCTCCTTTATTATTAGTAGAAGTTAAACCTGTGTTGTGTCTTTAAATGTTGTATCCTTTTCTTTTTCTTAATTCTCTGTCTAAGAGCTCCCTGTAACTGTTACTAATTGCATTTGAGACTCCAAATTCAATTGCAAACATTATGTATTTCTGTATCCCTGAGGTGCACTTAAAGTTTGTATCAGGGCTTTTAAATTGCCCTGTATATATGTGCAATAAATTACAGCAGCTTTCAAGTTATTAACTTGCAAAATTTGACAATTTTCTAATACCTTTGGCTTACTTTTTCACAAAACTGCATAGATGGAAGAGAAAAAGAAGAAAAAAACTCAAAGCATCTGTGCATTTATAACAAATGAAGATGTTGGTATTTGTGTATGTGTGTGTAAGATTCAAGTTGATTTGTTTAATTAATGTCCCATTTTTAATATTACCTCAAAAGCTATTAAAACTGAGCATTATTAATTTGAATTACAGTCAGATGATGAGAGAATTCTTAAGCCATTATTCCACCTCCAAAATTTCACACCATCTTATCTTTCCGATGGTGTCAAATAAAATATGCACCTGGCAGGTTTACATACACAGTGAAACTTCAAGGAAATAGGTTCTAAAACACATTTTGAAGAAATGACAGTTTTGTGTTGTCAGTAATGTTTATGCAATTCATCAAAATTTTCTATTTTTTTTAAGCATTTATTTATTTTTTTATAAAATTTAAATGTGGAAATTTCCAAAATATATTGATGCAGGAAATGAATAATCTTAGCAATTCCGAGGTTACTATCTTAGTAGTTGTGATCTTTTTAAACCATATTTAATGAAATGTGTGACAAATTTTTATTTCATCTTTTTTGTGTTTTAAAAAAATATGCAATGAATCTTAAGCTATTGAAATTACATTGAACTATAATATAATAATGAAGACATGAAGAAGTCCTCCATGAAATTGGAAGTATTATGTTTAATCAATTTGGTTAAAATGTGTGAAATTGTGTTTTCTTCAACATCTTTCACTCCTTGCAACTACCATTTGATTATGCCGACCCACTTTTGCAAATAAGAGTAGGTATATCAACTAAAATTTTAAAAAAGCTGTACATAGCACCAGAGCACTGTCACAACACTAGAAAAAAAATTATTTTATTAAAATTATTATTTACACCAATCACCCCACTTGAAGTAATATATCCATTTACTATACTATTACGAACAATGATGATGATGAACTAGGTTTAACTCTCTGAACCCGGCTAGAGTGAGAATTCCATTGCCTCAAAACCTGTAGTGAATTTTCACTCACAAAAACAGAATGGAATCGTCACGTTGTTTACAGAAATTTAGGAGGTCGACACCTATGGTTTCCCAATCAATTGTCAACAAAGAAGGGAACTACGTTTTTCCTAAAAAAATTCACCCAAGCGCCCAAAACCACTTGAGTCCCGCTTCTGTCGAATGGGCGGTTTGAGGCGGGATAGGGTTCATAGGGTTAACAGAAGTAATAATCCATATGTCGGAGAGTCTGCACTGCTATAATATCACCTCATAGAGCTGTGTACAGAGTAGGGATGTCGGTTATTGTGAAAATAACCGGTTTTTCAGGTTTTTATCTCCGGTTTAACCCAGCTGTTATAACCGCTCAAAATAAGCAGTTTTTGAAATAACCAATTTTCGTCTTTTTATATAACAAAACAAATGCCATTTGTAGAAAAAATTTTTTACTAATATTGTTAGTACAGGAAATCAATTCATTGGCCAATATTTATCTGTTCATGAAGACTCTTTCAGTAATCCGCCAACCAACAGATGCCTCGAAGAAGCAATTATTGTTGATCGGCCGAAGATGATGAAATTCGAAGCTACATAGCGTGGTAAATTTTAGTCTAATCAAACCTAAAATCGAGCCTATCTTCCATTCCGGTTTTTTTTTTTTATCAATTATTGAATTTTTTAAAAATGACCAGTTATAACAGGGTAAAAAAAATAACCTAAAAAACTGGTTAACAAAAAAAAAAACGTTTTTGGTTAAAATCAGTAGGTTTTTCCCATCCCTAGTACAGAGATAATGCTTGTGCTTGACCACCTACATGCGGTCAGTTGCTGGACTTTGAAGTCTCTCCTTTGCGGGAGCTAAAGACAGTTGAACTCTCCTACTCAAGAGCTTGTCTATCTGCCTCTTGCCGTTAGTGACATCGAGTACAGTTACAGCATGAGCGTTGCTGCGCCATCTAGTGGTGACAGGAACAAATCCCACATTATAGACAAGTACATTATTTCATTGTAAATAACTGATTAGGCCGCATAAGAAACTTAAAAAGGCTGAAGGTTCCTTACCCCTGTACTATTTCATACCAAACCCCAAAGTGGCCAATTATTTTGTATGTAGTAACTTGCAGCTTGGGAAATAAGCTTTGAAAATGGATTTTTTTACCTTAACTGAATTTTTGTACTACAAAGAATATTTTATTCATATAGTTTTAAGAAGATGAATAAATAAATGTAAATTAATTGCTTAGGAACAAAACTGAACAGAAATAGTTGATTTGGCTACTTGGAGGGATAATACAGGTTATTTAAAGAAATATGACAATTCTACAGTATAATTCTCTCATAGTTTATAGTTAAGAGTATAGGGTCAGGTGTAAAGTGGTTATACATGAAATAAAATGCTATAACTTTGTAATAAATATTGGTATGAATTTATTTTTTTGATTTTAGCTTTGAATAGTTAAGAACTAAGTTTAACATTCAAAATTATACTAATTGTAACACTTTAGTAGGAAAAAACACCCATTTTATTTATGTAGCAGTTTGAAGTTGGATTAGCTAATTTAACTTCTCTCCTACATTTTGTTTAATTAAGTTTTCATTAGGTTGACTCTGCAGAAAGCTTCATATAGATCTTAAGAATACTTCTTCATTAATGGATAAGCTGAATTAATTACAGATATTATTTTATAGTAATTTAAGTAAAATGGGGTAGTGGTCATAGGGATAGGCTTAACATACATCACTGTTTTAAAATTTCTTAAGCTTAATTTATTATAGAAATTTTAGTTAAATATTAATTTAAGATATATTATGTATTATAATTAAAGATATGAAACTGGGTAACCCCAATTAATCATTACATAACACATATAAGAAATCAGCCAATTGCAAAAAAGGATGTGCTTTTTAGTGCATCAGCAAATGATTTCATGCTACCTTTTATTTTTTACAAAGGAGCTCATTTATATGAGCAATAGACTAAAGGTAGTGCTAAAATAGAATAAAAGTAAAGGCTTTATCCAATTTTTTGTTTAGATTTGCAAAAACCTGTTCTTTTAATTTATGGTGGCACGGAAGTTACATGACTTATGGAAAAGTAAAAAATGCCATGCGTTAATTGTATGTACTATAATTTTTATATAATTGCACTCTTAAAAGATTTGACATGAGCTGTACTTGCAACTCTATAATCACCTGTTTCATTTATACATAAAGTGACCATATAGAATTCAAGAGAAAAAAGAAAACAAGTTCAAAAACAATAATGAATGATTGACTGAAGAAATTAGTAATAAAACAGTTGCAAAAAGAGATGCAAGAAAACAGTTAAAAACGTGCAAAGAAAAACTTGATAGAAAGCAGAAAATGTCTTATTCAGGCAAGTGAGTACACAATTGCAGATAATCAATTATCACAGTATTTCTTCGAGATGTTGGCTAAATATGAAGGGGGGGGGGTCAATCAAAGAGCTCATTGGACAAGTTTTTGATAAAATAGGAGAGTTTCTGTCAATAAAATATCTAAAACTTCAGACTATTACATCTTTCCTGAAAATCATAACATTGTTGGAATGGGTCATTCCATGTCAAGTGATCCAGAGCTGTTTTATGATCAAATGATTTTTTGTATGTTGATTCCTACATAATTAGAGAGTGCAAAAAGACTAATTTCAATTTCTTATCTTTTTCTGAATTCTGATGGCAGCCATTTTTGTTTTACAAAACATGCTGATTTTAGTGTTTGTAGGGGTTTGCATTAACTTATATTACTCGGAACTGGTGAACCTGAAGTTGATGAAACAAAAACTAGTTTATTCAGGAAGATACAGCCTTTATTATCTCCAGTACACATTTAAGGAAAATTTTATCCCAAATAGTAAAAATCAGCTTAAAAGTTTGACTTTAAAAATGACAAATTTTCAATTTTTGAAGGCATGTAATTCCCAAAAGGAATCTATTCTCCATATTACTTTTGTGGGAATGTGTAGCTACCTTAATGTACTGTATTTACAAAAAATTTCAACCTTGAGATTTGCTTCTTTTAAGAGCTACGGGCTTCAAAATTCCGAAAATTTAAAAAAAAATCCAAATTTTGACTCCTTATATATTGGTTGGGGCAAAGTTTAAAAATCTCAAATTTTTACAGATAAACCCTCTATAGTGTATTATGTTGCTGTAAAAATTTCATGTTTGATATTTATCTACAAGTCAAGTTAGAAGACTTTAAAAATCCCATAAAAAACGTATTTTTTGCCAAATATGACGGAGCATAAATTTGACTAAGTACTATTTTTATCATTAATAAGTTATAATATGATATAACTACTATTACCTATTACATATAAACTTACCTTTTTTACATGAAGTAGCTTGTGCACACTTTAAATGTATAATGAAGTTGAAAAATTTGAATATGTTTCATGGTCACTTTAGGTTCCACAGTATAATTGAGGCTTCTCTATTCACTTATTTTATAACACAGTATTTACTATGGCTACCATTGTTAAAACACTTTAAAACTTCAAATAAAAGTATCGATATATTATTTACAACTAACACATCACGAAAGTATGGATATACTATACACATGAGTCAGGTTTATCGTTCTACCTTGATTTGTATTCATTAAGAAGTTTTGATATTTCTTCACTTAGTTTTGGGGAAATGTTATGTGTCCTTCCAGTAGTTGTTGTAGTTCTAAGGCACTTAATTTCCATAAAACATTGCTCATGGGCACCCAAGTCTGGTCTTTCTCCTTTTTCTTAAAAGCTGTCCTTGGACCGGTGGGGATGATAAAATGTTACAAGCACATCTTTATTTATATCACTAATGTCATTCACCTCTGCCAGCCACTATTGACCATCACATACACATGCAATAGAATCTCTTGTGTGAAGTGTTATTTGTACAGCTTATGTTGTGGAATGAATTTCATATTCTGTAGCTTGTGAAGTAATGAAGCACTTCAGGTTACTCTCTGACACAGGAACAAAACAATGGAAACTCCTTGTACCAGTAATTGCCACAGAGTTTTCAAATCAGTCAAGAAGTTTATTGTTAAGATGTTGAATGATTTCTTCATATTTTATGTAAGTGAAGGTGATTCCTTTTAAATGCTCGTGACAAAATTCAAACATTTCTGCTGGTGTCAATATTTGGTTATTGTACGGTCACTGGAGACTTGCTTTGGTTTGTTGAAGTCTATCACAAAAGTTTGTGAACAGGTCTGAACATCCACACATTTTGTTGAATAAGTATATTAGGCCTACAGCATTTTAAGAGATTATCTTATAAATAGAAACATGACATAATATAATGTTATAACTTAACAGAATAAATACGAAGTAAAATTAATACACCAAATGGTGCATTAATTGAAAATATAAATGCCATAAGAATTAATTTGAATTGTAATTTTAATTACAAATATTACTTGAGGCCATATTATAATTTATTGATGATAGAGAAGCCTTAATTATACTGTGGACCCTAAAGTGACCATGAAACATTCAAATTTTTCAACTTCATTATACATTTAAAGTGTGCAAAAGCTACTTCATGTAAAAAAAATAAGTTTATATGTAATAGGTAATAGTAGTTATATCATATTATAATTTATTAATGATAAAAATAGTACTTAGTCAAATTTATGCTCCGTCATATTTGGCAAAAAATATGTTTCTTATGGGATTTTTAAAGTCTTCTAACTTGACTTGTAGATAAATATCAAACATGAAATTTTTGCAGCAGTCTAATACACTATAGAGGGTTTATCTGTAAAAATTTCAGATTTTTAAACTTTGCCCCAACAAAGATATAAGGTGTCAAAATTTGGATTTTTTTGAAATTTTCGGATTTTGAAAACCCGTAGCTCTTAAAAGAAGCAAATCCCAGGGTTGAATTTTTTTGTAAATACAGTACATTAAGGTAGCTACACATCCCCACAAAAGTAATATGGAGAATAGATTCCTTTTGGGAATTATATGCCTTAAAAAATTGAAAATTTGTCATTTTTCAAGTCCAACTTTTAACTTGATTTTTGCTATTTGGGATAAAATTTTCCTTAAATGTGTACTGGTGATAATAAAGGCTGTATCTTCTTGAATAAACTGGTTTTTGTTTCATCAACCTCGGGTTCACCAGTTCCGAGTAACAAAAGGTAACACAAACGCAAAAATCAGCATGTTTTGCAGAACAAAAATGGCTGCCATCGGAATTCAGAAAAAGATAAAAAATTAAAATTAGTCTTTTTGCACTCTAATTATGTAGGAATCAACATACAAAAAATCGTTTGATTATAAAATGGTCAAGCAACCAATTATTTTTTTTCTGGATCACTTGACATGGAATGACCCGAATTGAAGAGTCAGATATCCTTAAAATTCTTGATGTGCCAACTTTTGATCATAGGTTATTAAAAGTGTATGATTTGAAAAAATAACTGATTTTCTTTTAAAGTTGAAACTATATTTAGTTTTGTTAAATATTAAAAAAAAAAATGCTTACTTATAATACGTTTTTATGCTTATTTTTTAATTATGACCACTTTACCCCATGCACTACTCAGTTTTCCCCACCCCATGGGGTAAAGTGGGTGATAAAAACATGACAAATAGAAGGTGCCATAAAATTGTTAAAATCAATTATTTTCCCCCAAAAATTTAATGCTATGTGTTCTTCAATAATGTAATGTAAAATAACAACCAAAAAATGTTAAGTATTTTAACAAATTCTTATATTTATAATCCACCTAAATTAAAAAATGTGGATTTTATGACCAGTTTACCCCATCTGACCCTAAGTAAAGAAAAATAAATAAAGAGGCTGAAAGTGGTAATAACAAATCAATCTCCAATTTTCATATTAAATAATAGTACATAGCTCTCTGGAATTACTTTCTTAATTTGGATTTTTTTCCAAGTTTAGAAAACTCATGAAAAAAATTATTTCTTAGTCATTGAAACAGATTAATCCCATGTACAGAATTTTTTAAATAATGTTTCATTGCTAAATTCTGCGACTCTTATTTATTATTACAAAGAAAAACGTGTAATGTTTCATTGCAAGCATAATCTCATTTTTCTCAACTGATCCTTGCAAAATTGCTTACTGTATGCTGTTAACTGTTTACATTTTTCTTCAATAGCTCAGAGAACTCTGCAGTACCTTTAATCTCTGCTTCAGAAATGTTGAGCAAAAATTCAAGTGATGCTTCCAGCTCTGTATTTATAAATCCATATCGTGTAGCTGAAAGTTATGAACAGTCTATTTTAGAGAAGCATGTCAAAATGACTCAAGTAAGAGAACCTGACCTGAAAAATAAAAAAGTATGCTTTAAATTCAGTAAAGGAAAATGTAGACTTGGAGATAAATGTCCTTTTCAGCATGTCAGTTCTGTTCAAACGAATGATTTGAATGGGAGAACTAGTGATGGAGAAGAAACAAATGAAAGTGTTAAAGTAAAATCAAAGAAAAGGTGTGGACTGAAAGATGATCTTATACCACCAAAAAAATATATGAAAGTTTACAATAAATCCAAATGAATCTGTAACTAGTTTTTTTTTCTTTTTCTGTCTGCATTTCCTAATTGGGAAAACAGCATGGATTTAATTTAAATATCACTTTGTATATAGTTGATTCTTAATAATAAATATTTAATAAAACATGTAGATGTTTTTAGTACTTGCATTTATCACTTTAAAATTTAGTTTTAAAATTAGATTGTATGTTATTTCTACTGCTTAATAAAGCAATATTTTTAACTGAAAATTGGTTCACAATTTTTAATCCAAGACTTGAATGTTCAACTGCCAATATGCTTTTTGTTTTTCAAATGTAAATTATTTGAACACAATAGAAAATTCTTTTAAAAAAAATGCTTATTTAAAATAAAAAATTGCATTTACAAAATTTATTAAGAACTCATTAATAATCCAGTTTGTATTAAGTACTTCTTTTTTAGTGACAGATTAATTCATTATTGATAAAATTTCCTCAGTTTATTTACTTAAATATGAAGTGGGGAAAATAAAGTAATTTTAAAAATGTGTGCATCTAATGTGGATCTGAATGATTTACAATTGGATACATTTGTAAACCCTTCGATTTTTTTTTTTTTTCTGTATAAAAAAGTAAACTTATTATCTTACAGCTATATTATTACAGTGAAGAATTTTTATTATTATTTATCTTTCCACTTGAGCTCGCTATCAAAAAAGCAATCTGATCTTTTTAACATGAATAACTTACTTAATCATTCATATATTCCATCAGATGTTAACATGCTTTACTGCACATAACTTTTAAAAATAAATATGACATCTAAATTTTAGCTATTTCTATCTTTATTTCGCGTACTAAAAATTCTTTTAGTAACAATCATATTAAGTTGAGGACACTCCTTTCACATTCTTAACCAATTTTTGATTTTCATATTTGCAAAGATAAAATAAACAGAAATATGGATCAACATATCAACAAGCCAATCCTTTAGGCAAGTCATTTCCAGCCTTTTTCCATTTGAGTACTCTTTTTTTAAATCAATGTATTTTTATTATATTACTCGCTGTTAAAATAGCTATTTTTAAATAATGCCACTGGGTACAGTATGCACCATAGAACTTACTATACCAGATATACAAACTAAGATTTTATTTTACAATATTTTCCAAGGCACAAGCAACTTTTTATGTTAAAAAAGTAATGACAAATTAGTTTTTTAACAAGCTTTTATTATAATAATTTGTATTAATAGAAATCTAGTAATTATAATATGTCTTTATATGAATGAAAGATTCCACTTAAGCTTCCTTTGATGGATTGTTTCTTGAAAAGTCGACTCAAACAATACACAAGATATACTAAGAGCTCAAAATATTTTTGTATTTCACTACTATAGATCGTTTTTCTTATTTCCAAATGGGCATGTACTTTTACAGGGCAAGTGTATCGGCAGATGGGACCACTGTCTTCCATACTATTTGAATATCTAGAGTAACATGTTAAATTTTTTTTAAAAATAGTATTTGTTTTCCCTCTCAACCTGAAAGGTACAAACTTTTTAACTCATACATGCTTGATAATAAGTCCTCATATTTATTATTTTTGATACTTTCATTAGGTTTCTTACATTTTTATATGTCTGCAAATAAATTTAAAGTTGATGCACTAAGTGTCCCAATTGAACTTTAAATTTCAGCTCGGAAAAATCTAAAATAAAATATTAATATAACAGTTAAGAAACAATAAAAGTGCCCCTCCAAAACCCCCCAACTCCCCAATTTTGAATTTTTTAGAAATCTGGGGCCCCAGCCGCCCCCCCCCCCCCATGGAGTTCCTATTCTTGTCTTCCCTCATTAGCCATCACACATTAATTAAAATCTCAATTTCAACTCGATATACAGTGGCTTTTGTTTTATTGAATTTTATAATAACTTCCAAGATCTACTAAAAGTAAGATTTAATGCAATCAAACTGATTCAATACAAATTACAGACAATCAGTTTGTTGTGCAGGTTCATTAACTTTCGAAGTAATGTGAATTTTCAATTCTATATATAATTTTAGAGTTAAATCTTTTTCTGCATCCTCATGTAGAAGTCTTTATTTTCCATTGAATACATACATTTTATAAAGGAATTCTCGTTTAATTTAGAAGATAAATAAATCAATGCAAAATGCATTTAAATAACAAAAAGTTTAATATACACAAGTAGTAGATACATATTAGAACTTACATATGTATTTTTAAATTTTACAATACAGTTTTTATTAACCACTATAAAAAGATATCCTTAAAAAATAAAAATGTGGTAACTTTCAAGGCAATCATATTAGAATTCATATAATTAAAAAATGTACATATTTTGTATCTTCATAACAATCAACAACATATAAATGAGTAACAATGAAATTTTTCTGAAAAAGGGACAAAATCATTTAAATTCCAATAAATTTATTATAGCTAGAAAAATTAAGCAACATACACAAATAAACTTGATATTTTTATCAATCATAATTTTGTCAACTATATGTAAGGATGGGGAAGTTGTGAAAATTTCTATAGCTGTCTAGGAAGGATGTTGTTTCAACTCTTCTGCAGATTCTGTAATATTTGTTTCAGAAAGTAACCATGGAAATTAATATAAGTGCAGTAGCTACCAGTTAATAGGATCGTGTAGTGGTATTTGAATATTTTATGATTTTCTTAATGTTGTCAACTAAAAGCATTTATTTTGGATATGGTATAATTAAAACTGAATTATTATTGTTATCGAAACAAAGAGGAACTATGAAATTTCTTAATGGTTTCTCTTCCTGCCAAAAGAACTATAAATTGTGCTCTTCTTGCTATCACAAAGGTTAACAGTCATTTTTTTAAAAAAAATATTTATTACTGAATTTATTTTTAAAAAACCAAGAATTTTTCTCAAAATTACAGAGTTTAATACTTGATACTGATGTTCTTCATTCAAGTTCAGTTATCATATTAGTATTATTTTACTATACAGATGTAAAGAACATTAATAATGAATCACAAAAATTATTCATTATAAAATTATGAATAAAAAGTTTTCAACATATTTTTTTCTTTGAAATCATTTTTTAGAATATACATACAATACAATGAATTACATGTACTGAAACACCTTACAATACCTTCAACACCTTTTTAGACAAATACAACCAATACAAAAATAACTATGTATACTTTAATTGCTGCTGCCCTCTGAAAGCAGTTAACATCAAATATACCTGGCTATTTAGAAAATCTAGCTAATATAACAATTTGATGTAGTAACTAGCAAATCTAGCTGAAGTTAACAATTCGATGTAGTAACACTGGGAAAATTTTGTATACTTTTATAAAACTCAAAACTGAAACTTTTATTTTTACATCAAGATTTCATATCATCTGAATAAATATTTTAAAATTATATATATATGTATGTAATAATTTAGAATTTTCTTATTTTTAAAAATGTCTTAACTTTTTAATTTATAAACTAATTATTTCTATTTAAATTCTGGTATAAGAATAACTGTCACTTTAATTGGAAGTCCAGATTCAACCAGGGGTAAAGCGTTCAGCACTTTCCCTGTTCCCCAGTAGTATTCAAGACACATACGTACTGCACTCTACCCTTTTTCTGTTTTGGATGCTGTGCTTAATGCACGTCACTTTGGTTGGTGGTCATGCTTTTGTTTTACAGTACTAAAATAGTCGTCAATATGAAATTTTCTTCATAACTATAAAGAGATTAAATAAAGAAATGACTGAAGTAAAAATGCATCGATTTTATTTTCTATGAGCATTAATCTATCCTATTAAAATTCGAAGGTAAACAAACGTATGTATGTATGTCCGGCTATCTTCTCACGAACTGCAGAACGGAGAAGCACGCGGAAAGTACCAAAAGATGGGGAATAATCCAAGGAATCCATTTTGGCTATTTAAATTCCGAAATTACAATTAGTTAAAAAGATATTAATTAAAAACGTCAAAATGAATGAATTGACGTGCTGCCAGCTATTGGCAGAATGGTGAATTCATTCACGGCGGATTCTTTTTTTCCCTATTATTAGTTTTTGCATCCAGTGTTGCATTTTTTTTATTTATTTAACGGAAGTTGGTATTTCCTTTTGAGCGATCTTCTGTGTTTGAATTTATTAACAATGGAAAAAAAATCGTTTTCCTGCATTTTTCTTTCTTTTTTTTGTCGTACGGTGTTTCGTAACATTTACATTTGTTGGGGGAAAATATTTATTCATTTTTATCCGTTTTTTTTCATTATTATTCGTTTTATTTTTTCTTTTGCAAAACAAATATCATGCTAATCTGTTTTAATTTATAAGCATAAGAATTATCGCATTTTTATTCAAACCAAACTGCTTTAAGGTAGTTAAAAGGCTAGAACTGAAAGTTTTAATCCAACAAGAGAGGATTCAAAACAGATTTACGTTTGTTGGGGAAGCTTAGTGACAATATTTGTAGGGAAAAAAACAAAGGCTGGCATATGAAAAAATGTGGATTCAGAGAAATGCTGGGTTATTAACTATAAGGTAATTAAAAGGTTGGATTTAAAAATTTTAATTAAACAATATAGGAATCAAAGGATTTTTTACGTTTTGGGGGAACATAACGTTTACGTTAGCGACAATATGTGTAAAAAAATAAACCGGAGGCGGGCATATGAAAATTAGTAATAAAAAGACTAGATTTGAAAGAATATTTACATTTGTTGGGGAAAATAAGTGACAATATTTGTTGGAAAAAAATGGAGCCGGGCATATGAAAATATGGATCGCAAGGCCTCACGTGATCTCACTTCTCTCCGCCCGGGAATATCCCATTATTCAAGATTGCCCGTGCAACGCCGGCCATGCAGCTAGTATATAAATATATACTATTCAAAATGCATGTAGGAGGCAGAAGTAATATAAAGGAGGAAAACAGCTACTAGCTAACTTGTATTAAAATACTAATTTAATAAATCTTTATGAAACTTTTAACAACTGGTTCATTAATCTTCACAACACTATATAAGAACTTTAATATATTATCATCTAATATATGAAATGTTACCTCTCTAAAATTGGGGAAGATCAGAAGAAATAACATGCAAATAGCATGACTAGATATTTTTATATGATATATTATTATATTGAATATATATCGAAATACCATTCACAATGAAAGATGAAAATTGCTTTTTTAATTAACTATATTGCTAGCAGAAAATTTATGTATAATTTTTCAATGTATTATAATTAAAAGAATTTTAGAAAGAACTTTAGTTCATGTGTCAAATAACAATTTTTAGAGAAATCATAAGTGTATTGTAATGTACTGATGATAGAAAATGAAAATTTTCATCTTTTATTTTATGCAGTGTCGTATACAAAAATTAATTTTTTAACCTATCAAAAGATTAAACCAAGTTATGGATCATCTGACAGAATGTTGCAATTATATGGATTCAAAGATTTATGTCAGAAATTTGCATTGTAACTGTTAATGAGTAACTGGCAAATCATGTTATGTATTGATATATATATAAAAAAAAAAGCTGTATTTTATATAGTGAAAAATATTTAGTATAATTGCATTAATTTCTTGAAGTGTGTATATCAAATTTTTTAAATAAAGTAGTTAATAAAATACTGCCCTGTCCACTGTTTTGAATAGTACTAGAATATTAAACAATTTTATTACTATAATAAGGAAGTATGTTTAAATGCTTTTCACAGAATAACAATGAATGCATTACAATACAATTCAATAATACCAAACAAATATATTCAAGAAATCCAAGAGTCCAAAAATAAATAATATGAAGTGTTTATATTTAATATATGAAACTTTTCCAAAATGTTTGTCAATTCAGAGAAAGAACAGCTATTCCCACAGATTAGAAATGAATATACTATAACAAACTACCATTCAGCTCTCCATGAATCGACATTGAATGTCACAGTATTGGTGTTAAATTTCATTAATTCCAGACTTTTCAAAAAGTCATTCAGTGTTCTAGAGACGTATTCCCTTGATGCAGCTTCCAGATGAGGTTCAGATTCCTTATCTATTAGAATTTAAGACCATAAGTGTTTTTATTTTATTTTAAAAAATACGTAGCGACTTAGAAATATAGGAAACAACAAAGGTGATGTTGATGCTTGATTAAATTTAAAAGTGCTAAAAACTAACAAATGAAAACTTAATCAACTAAATCGAAGAACTGAAAAAAATAGCTCCCAATTACTGCATTCAATCCTACTTATTTTGCAAGTTATTCATTAAAAGAAAAATTCTGTCATTTCTGTTGCCAACACAGTGTGCATAAGTTTATTATTTTTATATTTATTAAAAAACTTTCATCAAATCTGTTGTAAACCATTCTTTTTTTTTTTTTCCTTTGACGTGGCATAACCACAAATTTGAAACTATAAACTCATTAATAATATATAAATGATTCCATCATTTTGACTCCAGTTCCCTGCTTCAACTAAAAGAAACAAGCACAGTAAAATCTCTTGTAAGCAGCACCCAACTAACCAGCAATATCGATACAAAAGCACTTTTGAAGTTATAACTTTAAATTTAGACCTACAAGATTTTAAAAAAATGCGAAGAGGAGGTGCTATTGTGAATATAGACAATTCTATTCCTGTTGCACTTTCTCTTGATGAGGATAAGATAATCAAACATGTACTGGGGTAGGGGGAGGAAGAAGATAACACAAAGACCGAGAAAGTTACATGGAAGGTAGCAGATGAATTACTGCAGAATATAATAAAATTTGCTGTGCAATATTCATCTGCATCAGCACATGATGTTGTGATGCTTCAGTGTATACACAGTGAATTTTTAAAACTCCACTGACAATGCCAAGTAGACAGATCGTATGTTATATGTTATCACACTAAAAAATGTGTAATTTTTAGAATATAAAATATATGGTAGTTTTTAATAAGTTTAATTTTGTTTTTCTGAAATACAAAATTACATGCATGTGATTTCATTTTAAATACTTTGATTTTTGTTATTATATATTTAACTGTGGCTAATAGCTCCGAAAGTGTATGCTGCAATTTCTACAGATGCCATCACAAAACATGACCAGGTAAGTTCTAGAAACATACATTCAATTATCTGGGAAAATCTCTTTTCTGGCATCGACATCCCATTGCTATTAGTTAAGAGAGATTCTACTATATATGATTTTTTCTTTTTACACAAAACAAATCAATTTACATTATTTGGAAATTTCTACTTATTAATGCAAAGTAGTAGTCAACATTAAGTCATTTAAAGACATGTAGAAATATTCTTTGTATTGAAAGAACATGTTTTCATTGTTCTAAAATAATTTTATAGTTCATACTTTCATCAATACAAGAATTTTTCCCAAATTTATAACTTTCCAATTAATTATTATTTTTTTATGTACATATTTATAAGATACAAGTTCAACATACATGAAGATTTTAAAATACTCATCAACAATATTTTATTTTGATAATGTAATTTAAAATCATATAATGACTTGATAGTTATCAATGTAAAGGAAAAAATATCAAATTTAGAATGACAACAATTTACATATGAGAAAAACTGATTATAATGAAAACTTACCTTTCTGTGTTGTGAAATAAGGAAAACAGAAAATCATGAAAAAGAAAAAATGTATATAAGTTATCAGAAGTAATATCCAGATAGTGAAAAAGAAAAAAGTAATAATCAGGAAGTTGCAACAATAACGCAGTAATGTAAAATAAACTTACAAATTATTTATTTTAACTATAAGCATGCTGCTTTTTGTTAATTATAATTGTATGGTGTAATATTGCATATATCACACAAACATATGCTTAAATAGTCAAATTTATTTTCAAATCCTTTTAAGATTAGTTTGGGGAAACTTGCTAGACCTTCTCAGTGAATGAGTTTGAAATTCAGTTGAATGATAAAATGAGTTTTGCCTTATTTGTAGTTTTTAAAAATATAACTGCTTTATAATCCAAACTTTACTTTCTAAATAGTTTGATAATGATATTTTCAAAATAACTCTTTCTTATGATTCAATTAAATTTTACAAATAATAATCTTTGCTAAATTGGTATTCTGGTGAATTTTTATAACCCAATACTATAATCTCCTCTTTGGAGGTGTACAAGTGAAAAAGTAATATAACTTTATCAAAAACTAGCCCCTTCGGCAACCAGCTTATTTGCCGGGAATATAAATTCAATTGAATCTCTTGAGTATAATTTGATAATTCATGGTTCCCTTAAAGTAATTTTAAATTCCAAATCGTAATAGACATTTAACTCGTGTTCTCTCTAGCCTTCCACCTATTCTGTTCATTGTCTGCATAAACGTCCTTAATGGAGTCCAGTAACAGTCTGGGTCATGTATCATAAAATGGCATCTTCGCTCTCTTATTCCTCTTGAAAATATGCATTTCAGTTTAACTTTAAAATGGCGTGGCACATTTTACTTCCAGCAGCATGTTAGCTGAATGAAAATATGCCGATTAAAACATATCATTAAACATTAAAAAAATATATTACCTTAGCTTTCAACAATAGAAGAAAAGCACGCAGATAAATATTTGTTTAAACAATGAAAATGGTTTGAATTGTGTTGCAACAATGAAAAGCATTGCTGTAAATTATGCAATTTTTTTTTTTTTTAATTTAGTAAAATTAGAGGAAAAAATCATACGACCACTTTTAATTGATATTTAGGGATGTAACAAATATTCGGCTGGCTGAATACTAAGCAGATATTAGGCTGAATATTTTCCAGACAATTTTTTTAAAATATACTATTAAATAATAAAAAAAAAATATTTCAGAATTATATTTCATTGCATTTTTTATCCAAAAAAATCTAACATTTACTCAGTTTTAAGTTAAACAGTATGTAAATGTATTTAATAACTTGACATGTCATTTATCATTGTAAAGCCTGCAATTATGATGCAAGAGCAATCTTGCCCCTTGTCGAATGCTAAACAGATATTCGGCCCAATAAATCCAGGATAATGTTTTTAAAAAATATATATTTAACTAAGAATACTGCAGAATTACATTTCAATACACTTATTATCAAAAATTTTCCTAACATTTATTCAATTTTAAGGGGTAGAGTAAGCATTATCAGGTTAAATAACTTTTAACCCTTTAACTGTGGATGTGGTTTATAAACCACATATATAAAAAAGTACCCGCAGTTGAAGGGTTAAAGAAAAAGGTAAATGTTTTACTGGGTGGTAAATATAAGTGAAGAAGAATACATTTTAAAGGAAATGACTTAACATTCTGACTTGGAGAAAAGAAATTTGTTGTAGAGAATACAGTTACAATACAGAGAAATAGTTACAAAGAATGACAAGCAAGTTTTTAATTTTTCTTTTTCTTTTTTTTTTTTTAGGTTTTAACAAAAAATTTCTAAAAAAATAAAAATCTAAAAAATATATCTATAGATAAAATTATACTATTATAATTTATTTAGATTTGTGAAAGCCACATTGTCTTATTCTTAGAATTAAAGTGTTGAAAATATACTACAAAAATATATCAAAGTGTTACTGTTTAATAAAATCAATAAAAAATAAAATCAGTTTTCTTAATCTTTTACTTTTTTTAATTTAAAATATGAGGAATATTTTATTTACGATCAAAAGTGTAATGTTTTTAAAAGGAGATATTCGGTATTCATCTAAATCACTATTCGTTACATCGCTAATTGAAATCATTGAAAATGTAATTTTTTGCACATTCAGGTGGTGTAAAAATAACTTTTGTGCTTTAATATTTCCGAAAATTATTAAGGATAAACGCCGAAATTTCGCTTAATTTTTAATTGATTACAAACTCGAAAAAAGGGCTCCGAGGTGCACATTCCCACCCTCCAAAATATGTTTGTACCAAATTTAGTAGCTCGAGCGGTGTGCCCTGCAGTGCGCCAACACACACACACATTCTCCTTTATTTTTAGCAGATATAAAATTCCAAAAAGTTTGTTGTTATAAATTTATGTAAAAATTTTGCTTTTGAGTATGCACTACCCAATAAGGCTTTTTTTTTTTTTTCTTTGCAGATTGAATTCTTTTTTAAGTAAACGTAAAAATTTCTAAATCAGGTTAATATTCAACCAATAATTGAATATAAATGAACTATCACTACACAAATCCTTGATTTAAATATTGTAGATTCTAGTATCTTTTAACAGAACAGAAACATTCAAAATTGAGCTAAATACATATTTCTAAAAATCAAATAGAAAAAATATGTTTATAAGTATACAAGATCAAATACTTAAATCAACCTGAATAATTAAATATTCTGGACTGTATCAGCAATTTACTGAATCTAATCCATTTTAAAGAAAATTAATAGTTGTCAAGAAATGAAAACAGATTATACATTTATTACTTTCTACAGATAGACAAGATATCTTTTTCTACAGAATTACTTTTATTAATTAAATTACATTAAATCAAATTAAAAACTACAATCAAAAATAACATTAATAATCAAATGTATATCTAATGAAGATTAGTCCAACTTTTCAAATTATGCTAGTAGATTTTAAGTTGTGAATACAATTGTAAATGTTTTCACAACCTAGACATCTCTACCAATAATAAAAGAGAAAGTCTGTCTGTTGGTGGTCTACAGAACAGACGGTTGAACCTAGAGCTACCAAATTCGGTACAGGCATACTTTGGAGGGTGGGAATGTGCACCTTGGAGCCATTTTTTTTTTCAATTTTTTATTCAAATTTCAATTATTTAAAAATTAAGCAAATCTTGGCCGTTTATTCGTGATAACTTCCAAGTAATTAACACTTGAAAATTATTTTTAAACCATTTTAAAGAGCAAATTTTCACCTTTCTAATGTTGTTAGTTTTCAACTCTGTATATTATTTCAGCAAATTTTAAAATATTTTTGAAAGCATTATCTATTGCTCTGAAAATGGTGGAGGTCACTGAATGGATAACGCCCCTCGCAGAGAAGGTCACAGAACGTTGGTTCCTCTAGGAGGGGAGATAGGTTGCCCCCTTTTTTTCCTCCTTCTTCGAGATGACGTGGAAGCAATTCGCCTGTACCCAGGGTGTACAGCAGTTTTCTTTAACAAAAAGATTCACAGTTCACTACCACAAAAAATTTTTCCCCTCTAAATTTTAAACTATTTTTTAATTGATTATGTTAAGATAAATGCCGATTTTTTACAATTTTCAAGCATTTTAAACTCATTTTAGTATAAACCACTTCTATTCCATTTTGAAAAGTGACCTTTCCTCCGATATTAAACTTAATGCTATGTTACTTTTTTTGTGGAATGTTGTCAAACTTTTATTCCTGTTTCAAATTATACATGCTTTACCAATCCTTCAACAAACTCAATTAGAATACCACAATCAGAGCGAAACAGGTAATGAAACATCAAATTAAAAAAGAATTGAAATAGCTTTTCAGTGTTATAAATGTTTTTAAACATAAATTTACAATGTTTTCTGATTGCATGATTGATGATGTTTTCAAGACTTATACCATTCTTATAATATTTTATCAAAATTAAAGGGCATTTCAAATTAATATTTGAGCATAATCAGCTAAAAACTGCATTCATTTACTGTTCTCTGAAATTTCATTTACGAACTGGAAACTTAGAACTTTGAATTTATGCATCATATTGGATGCATCTCTATTTCATTTTTTGATTTTGGAACTAATTGTTTTATCTAAAAAAATAAATGAAAAATTCATTTTTTCATGACATTTTACTTTTAATTCATAACAGTCATTAGTTTGAGTTTTCAGGTTTTTTTTTTTTTTTTTCAAAAATGACAATTTATTATGTTAAAAAAATTCAAAGCGAAAGCAACTTTGTGGATAAATAACTTTATTTACAAATTATCAACATTAAATAAACAATAACAACTATTTCAAACATCATGCATATGTTGCATTTTTGATACAGTAAATTCTCGATTATCCGGCATTCAAGTATCTGGAAAGCTCAACTAACCGGAAAAATTAGAAAATGAGTTTTTCTAAAAATTTTACATCAGAGTGCCAGAATTTAGAGCGCCTGCACTGTTCCATTCACGCTGGCAATTCATTTCTGGAATGCAACATCCGCTCTGCACGGAGGGGTGTAGAAGGAAAAAAAAGCAATATACAATACAGTAACGTACACAGACTTGTTTTATGGGGGGAGGGGGTTCAAAAGCAAAAGTGAGAACCAAAGAAAAGTTCCTCACCTTTCGTAGAAAAAACGAGACCCTAAATCGAAATCGACAACCAAAAAAAAAAGTTAAGGGATAGAATCCGTAAAAAAAAAAAAGGCTACAATCTCCCCCATTTTTCCCATCACGCTCAACTATCCGGACTTTTCAGGTATCCGGAAATCGGCATTTCCTGAGAATGCCGGTTAGTTAAGCTTTTACTGTATAACTGAATCATTTTAAGTTATAAGCTCCAATATGAGCGAACAAGCTGGTCACCGAAGGCGGCTAGTAAGGAATAAAGCAAGTATCAAAAACATTGTCTAAATTTTATTGTTTAAATTTTGTTGTTTCTGTTTAAAGTTTAAGTTAAAATTTTTTTTAATTTGTTTATTCTACTTTTTCTAGTTGATTGTTTTTAAGCAATTATCAAAGGATATTCTGTATAGATAAATATTCTAAGTCTAGGCATCAGTATAGCAGTTTAGGTATTAATCCCTTTGCATACAATAACATGTCTGATGTGATGCACTGAATTAGAGAACTTGATATTTAAATCTGTAATTAAGTCAAAGTAGCAAATAATTTAAAAGACAAAAATCAATTAGGCATGCTTAAGTATCTCATGTGCTCTTTACATTCTGAAATGGATTGAAATAAAAAATGTTCCAAATAAGATGTGTCAGTTAATTAGGAGGCTAAATAAATTAATAAATCAGGAAGTTAAATATAACTATGACCCATTAAAAAGTGTAGAATTTCTAATGAATTGCAAAGCTAATTTATAGAGGGATAATAAAATGAAAGATAATAAGTTTCATAAAGAAAATGATTTGCCTATCTAATATAAAAAAAATCTACATGCTTTTTCTTGCACCACTCTTTAACTCCTTTATGAAATCTTTGGTGAACAATTTTGATGTTAGATTTAATAAACCTTCACCAATGCCAAAAAATCAAAACAGTTGCATTTCATGCGTTCAGTGTTAGGTTCAAGTTTCTATGTTAAGTCTATGGGTAAAAACTTGCCAATGGTTGAAAGGGTCTTTGGAAGCACTTAGGCTCAGGGGCCTTTCCACTTCAACTGAAAATGGTTAGCGACATACCATTTGTAGTGCACCTAAATTTAGTTAAATATAAGAATTATTATTTAGGTCATTGTGCTGTTTTTTATCACGTAACTTTTACCTAGTGGATTGTAAACAAAAAAATCGACTAGGGAGGAATTTGATCATACTGTGTGTTATAATATCCTTATAAGTGCATTGGCCAATATCCCACTCTCACTACACATGTTACTCAGTTAGGTGAAGGGGGGCCATGGTAAAAGAGTGCCTATCTGTCTTCACTCTGCTTCAAGACAGCGTGCACATCTAATATTAAAAAGCCAACATGATTTTTATTGCACCCCCTCTGTGACCCATCTGCGTCACTTTTGGTGCCATTAGACCCTCACCACCAATGTTAAATAAGAATACACGTTTTATTCGATGAACTGTCCAGCCTAGTCAAAGTTTCTATGTTAAGTTTACAGATGAAAAATTTGTCTATAAACAGTCATTAAGAAGAAAAGCATTGCTAAGTGACATTCATATCAAGTAGACAGAGTAGCTAAGAAAAGTCAAGTGTTGCCAAGTGCCAGCATATTAAGTCGACAACGAGGCTAAGTGATGTCAAGTGTTGCTAAGTCACATTTTAAAAAATAATTCAAAAATGATTCTTCAGATTAAATGAGCTTACCAGTTTAAACAGTACCATTTAAACTTTAAAAATTAACAACCATTTTCCATGCAATCAATTTTCTAATAGCCCACATCAGGTCAATAAATTTTCCACAAATTTACCATACTTTTTGCCACAAATTAGATAATCTAATTTTCCAAGACAATTTAAATAAGTACCATTATTAAACAAAAATGTATAATCAGTATATAAAAATTCATTAAAATAAAATATAGATAAATGTCTTTTGAATTGACTTTTAAGTATAAGAAACTTAAAACACTAGTGAACAAAAAAAAAACTTACCACAGGCAAATAAGGATGATGTAACAAAGATTTGACAAAACAAGCCTGATAAAATGCTTCAATTTGAGTCAGTGCTGTAGCTTTTGGACTAAATGTAATATAGATGATAGCTAAAAATAATTATACAAATTTAAAATTAATCTCATTTATATGGCATAAAAACATAAAAATTTTATAAAAAAGTTTCATTCATTTATAAAGAATTGATATAGTCGAACACTGGTATTGTAAAATCATTTGATAATGATCCTTCACAGATGCAATAAAAAATTTAGGTTCCACTCAAATTATACTTTTTTATTTATCTGTAATGAATCTACAGAATTATAAATATAACTTGGATTACTTTATTCCTTAACCAAAATTCTTTTGTAATTTTCATTGAAAAGAAAATTTATTAACTATCAAATCCCTGTTCAGGTAATAAAGAGAAAATAAATACACATCCACATTATAGCATGCATATTTCTGCTTCTCTCTTTTTAGTATATAATACAATGCATCTTGTATAACCTTTCAATAAGTTTTATATCTTCTTTGCACTTTTAATGATATTGTTTAAATGATACTTTTATATATTACTGATGAATTCCAATATATTAATGCATCAGATTAAATTAAAAATTAATGCTTGCGGAAATCAGGTCTGATGCTATATTTGACTCGGCATGCTGACATCAAGAACCATTTAGAAAACACTATTCTGCCAGGCAAATGCATTCATAATTTTCAAAACTAATAAACATGAAAATATTGAAGCATTATATTATCCCATGACTGCAAAGAACATAGCTTTATCAATTTACATTCTACTCTTGGATTATAGATTGAAGAAAACTGGCCCTAGTAAGATATTCAATCAAGTGGTTTATCTAAATAATTCTCCTCCTACAGAGAATTAATATATTTTGTATAGAATGATCTCTTTGTATATAAATATATAAAAAATTGCAGTTTTTTTTCCAATAATGTCCATTTATTTACACAAATTATGTACACTAATTATCTAGATTTCTCATATCAAACAATGAAATATTCGAGGGGGTTTTTTTTCCTGTTAAAAAAATATGGAATTTTCTCCTCTATGGAATAGAGTGCTGCAATAATAAAATGCTTCTCCAACACCCCTGAAAAAACTGGATGTAAAAATACTCATGGATTTTTGTCTGGGGTTTTCTCATAGACTGGCATTTTGCAAACATAAATTCTCGATTCTTAAGCATTTGCTAATGATTAATGACTTTTTTAATACTTATTGCTAACTAGATAAATATCAACAGTAGTAGCTCTAAGAGTCTCTTGATCTTCGCTGTCTGTTCTTATTTGAAGTTGTTTACAGTTTTCTTGATGCTGAATTCTACAGTTTAAAACCCAATGCTAATGAAGGCCTTTGCATTTCTTCATCTTCTCCCTCTGAATGGTTCATAGTTTGATTATGTACTCTAAAGTAGACTTGTTTAGTTTCTCAAAAAATCCATAAAATGCTTCTGAAGGCTATACAAGATAAGCAAACATATATAAAGCATTAACAAAACTATTTAGGCATCTTCAGAGTTTTTCCACAATCACTAAACAATCAGCCTTTCCCTTTCCTTATGCTTTCTCAAACAACCCGACACAAGAACAAGGAGAGTGTTTTTTAACAGTGATTAAGAGACTCTTGGGAAGTAGTAAATCATTTGTTAAATAGACATGCAAGCATCTCTATATTAAAAAATAAAACAAAATAATAAATCAAATCTCACTTTCCATCTCTTATTTTACAAAATAATTCAAAAGAGTGTAAACCTTTATGCTGCTATATGTATTCAAGCACTGACAGTCCATGAATGCTTTAAAAATTTACACTGCAAAAGAAAAGGCTGTATAATTTTGCAAGAGGGTGAAAAAAAACACTCTATAAACAAATCATATTATACACATAATGGTAAAGTAAAGACGAAATATGCACAAAATAAAGGGAATAATTTCCTCAAAATAATTTTAAAGCAGAAATACGGTTATCGGAGGATAATCAATAAACTTGTTGCTGAAAAAAAAACTACTAAAACCTAACCTTAAAATATTTGGTATCAAATAAACTATATGATCACTTTGCTTTTGAAAAAATCTTTCTTTGGTTTTGAAATTCCATACACTTGTTGGCATTGAAAATGAAATAGAGAACAATTTGCTGAACAACTTTTAAAAGCCAGAAGAGAAATTCAAACATATTTCCAAATGATTTTTGAATACATTACCGAGTTATCTTTCTATATTTTGCTGAAACAATCTTACCTAGATTCAGTGATTTGCAGTGAAAATATTTGAAAAACCATAAGGGCAAATCAAAATGGATCAAGACATTTATTTACAACAACATAAAATAAATATAAATTTACCCCAAAAAACAAGTTAATAAACATTTAAATACTTCAAGCATAAAGTTATTTTATTTTATTAATTATTTTGCATATATTGCCTTAATTATCTGTGTTATGAATTCAATTTTTTCATTGCCCAAACAAAATACATACAACATGTGGATGCAGTTATGAATCAGAAAATAACTAAAAAATAAACATTTTGAGATATAACTGTATTCACAAAAAATTACAATAAAGTTCTCATGATATGTTTATCTAAAATTAACTATTACATAAAAAGTAGTCAATTGTTAAATGCATAGAAGTTTCAATTTTGGATAGCAAATTTAATACACTTGGGTACAGTTTGCAACACTAAACTGAAATCCTTAAAATGGTAGTTATTTCTAAATTGTATGACTACAGCATGTATTTAATAAAGTGTTAGTATTTCTGTTATTAAATGCATTCTGTTATTAAATGTATTACTTAAGCATATTTAATTACAACAAGGCTAAAATAAGTAAAAATTCTTGGATTTCAATTTAACAACACGCTTCAAAATGGCTTACTTTTTGAAGATGTTATTCTTGAAACTCTCAGTAGATAATCACAGTTTTCATATATCTTTAGAAATTGCTTCACTTCTTCACATCTAATAAAAGAAAAGATTCTTCATAATGTTAAGTTATAAACAAAACACAAAAAGGTTTTAAAATAAAAGGAAACATATATTCCTAATCAATGGTAATTAAATGTATTTGATACAAACAGGTTTCACACATTTGAAGATTCAAGTAAAAGATTTACTATTAGATTACATGTTTGAAAAGTAAAGAATTTATAATAATTATATGATTTTTAAAAGTAATATTTAAATCACTAAAAAATAACAAGTAGCTATAGTTTCTGTTCAGTTTATATAAGGAATGTTTTTTTTTTTTCATAAAGCATTCATTCATTAATAAAGCAAGCAAAACATTCTTTTTACAAGATTTTCTATATCTTTTCTCAGCCTAATTAATAATTAAGTATTTCAATTGTAAAAATTAACATGCAAAAAATGGCTCAAACAGTAAGCACAAAACTCTACTCAATTCTAAAAGACTGCAGACAAAATAAATTTTCCCCCAAATTTTTTTTTAAGTTTCAGCTCATACTTTAATAATAAATCAACGGGAGTGTTCTCTAAACTTTCTCGTATACTTTCCCAAAAAGGTGCTGTTTCCCCTTCCCCCGCCTGGCTAAAAAAATTCGAACCTATTGTTACCTAGAATCCAATGACTATCAGAAGGTTTTTTATTAAAGTGATTGAAAAATATCTAGGCAAAGAATGAAATTCAAAGAGATGCGTAACGATTTTCTTCTCTTACCGGCTCAAGGACAAACTGACGTAATTCGCTACTCCGTAATGAAATTCCTCTCTGTTCTTCCAGTACGCATGCGCATGGAGATAACGTTCCTCTTCAAAAGTAAATTATACGGACCGATAGACAGTCAACCCTTCGATGGATTTGGCCCAAAATTTTATGCGGACCTACATTCATGGTATAAAATTTAATCCATCTGGATTTTTAAGTTTTTGAGTTATAGCATTCACATGACCTCGAACATACAGACAGACTTCCCGTTGACAGATTTTGTCCAAAATTTGATAGAAACCTACAAATTATGTTTAAAGACCACATACCAAATTTCATCCCCGTAGCTCTAATAGTTTGAGTTATCGTGTTCACAGACAGACAGACATAATTCCAAAATTGTGTTTTTCAGACTCAGGGAGGTCTAAAACGTGGAGATTCGTCAAAATCTCGAGTTCGAATTTTTTGACGATTACAATACTTTCTCTTTGTATACTTCGTATATGAGAAAGTAAAAAAATGGAAGGGATTATTTGCAAGTACAGTACATATAAATAAAACACTATGAAGATACTATACCTGTAAATAAAATGTTATCCCAGGAGCTGCACCCAAGAATAAAATGTTATTTGTAGATACAATAATTAAGAGTAAACAATATTTGTAGATGGGTCATTCCAGCAAAATGGTTCATATCCGACATTTTGGAATTTTTAAAGAAAATTTCATAATTACAAGTAATTTTCTATTTATTCTTCATTTAGTTCTATATAATAGGGTATTTTTTTTGTTTTGACTTGGGTGATTTAAGAAGGTGTTAAAAAATTTATTTGGAACATCAAGGAAAAATCTTGATGTCCCAGCTTCAAATCAGTAAGAATTAAAAAGATTAAAGTTAAGTAAGAATTTCAAAGATTTGAAGAAAGGGTATCTACATTAAATTATATTAATATTCTGAACAATAATTATTGTGCCCATTGTTTAATATTTTCAAATTGAACCTGAAGTAACTTGTGTGATTTGGTTGCCCGAAAAGGTTAATGCTTTAAACTACATTTTTTTTTCGTGGAATTTATGAGAAAAGAAAATTCACAATAGAAAAGCCTTTAAAATATCTCTCCCAGATTTTTTCATGGAATTTATGAGAAGAGAAGAAAATTCACAATAGAAAAGCCTTTAAAATATCTCTCCTGGATAAGAAAGGTCAAAAGATCAATCAATTATAAGAGGATTCAAAAACATTACTGAATTTTGCTATTTTCTTTGATTTTCCCAATGATTCTTTACGGATGTTCTCAAAAGACTATATTCCCCACTCAAGAACATGAAACTTTCAGACAAATTTACGGGACCATTTTTTCATGAAAATGCATAGAATTTGCTCACATCAGAGGCTTCTATGAAATGCAAACAATCTGCTCAAATGAGAATTGAACTACATTTTTTTTTTTAGCTACATAACTTCTTGAGTTATGAAAGATCACCTTACGATAATGACCTGTTTCAAGCCTTTGCATCTTGAATATCTGCTCCAATGCCAATTTAGACACTCATTTCTTTTATGAAAGTATTATCAAAGAAACAAAGTGAAAGTAGATAAAAAAATAATTTCAAAAGTATTCAAGTTAGTTCTATAGTAGATATATTAAACTGAACATAATGTACAGTATACCTGTAAATAACATTTTATTTGCATATAAACTACCCAGAAATAATTCTCTACCTGTAGGTACAGTACCTGCATATAAAGTTATATCTGAAGGTGCTTGGAAATAAGCTCATTTATAAAAAAAATGTTCATCGTAACAAGAAATTCATCAAAAATTCAGAAAAATAAGGATATATATAAGAAATGAAAGTCTTTTATAACCAATATTTTTTATACTTTTATTTGTTTTAAAATTAAAAAGTCCAAGATATGGCTTTAAAACAGGATATTGCTTGAACAAATCTACACAAAAATTCAATATAAAGAAGTTTCATTCAAAGTTCTTTTAAATGTGTTAATTTGAAAACAGAATTCTTTTAAATGTTTTAATGGACTACAAGATGTTTGAAATATTAATACGCCACTAAATCTAAACAAATAAGATCTAAATAAAAACAACTTACCGCCTTCTCCTAATAATATTCTTAAATGAGGAACCTGCTTTAATCTGAATATTATCCCAGATACTTAGATAAAATAAATTTTCTTTCTGATTTACTTCAGTTACAGTCAAGAATTTTCTTTCTTTTAATCCTTCATCAATATAGTGGCTAGTATATATATCAAATCGAGATTCGTTAAATGTTTCCATAATAACGGAAGTAACAGCAAAGTAGTTTGCTATTAAATGAATGGAAGCCATCACTATATATACAATCCACGTTAACCTATAAATAATATCAAATACATGAATAATGCATATAGATAAAAATTAATCCAATAACATTTCATTTCAAAATTTTAAATTAATTTTAGTTTTTTTTAAAGGTACTTTAAGTGACTTCCTTATTTTTTGTATGAATTAGTGTTCAAATTATTATAAGAAAGAATACATTGATAGTTAATAATAAACTAACGCAAGAAATAAGATTTCAGGTTAAGATATTCTTTTACATTTTTTTAGGTAACAAAATGATCTTAAAAGAAGGAGGTTCTTAAGACTCATACTAAAATATTCCACATAAAAAAAAACTATTATCTGAGCAAAGCTTTTACATCAGAAGTGATTCATCAATCAAAAGACACTCTATACATAAATAAAAAAAAATAGAGTACTAAATTTAAACATTAATTTCATATAATGCACAGCAAACTCAAATATAAATTCAGACATTATTTAGAA
The DNA here is from genome assembly GCA_013235015.1 of Araneus ventricosus. NCBI lineage: Eukaryota > Metazoa > Arthropoda > Arachnida > Araneae > Araneidae > Araneus > Araneus ventricosus. Next base: position 34,732 of record BGPR01003173.1, on the reverse strand, counting down.
TATTTGAAATAAATGGGTTTCCATTTTTATCTAGAAGAAAACTTTTAAAACAAATATTTGTTTATTATTCAAAATTTATCACAGAACTTTTACGTCAAGCAATCAGCAGAAAACACATTTTTTTCAAAAATATGTATTGTTTGTAGTAAACTTATGATAAATTTTAAAGTAACAAAATTATTTAGTCTTCTTGTTGCATACATTAAAGGAGACAAAATAATTCAACATGATGGAAAATCGTACTTTTCTTGGACACATAAAACAAAAATTCAGCTCAATCTCTTCTCTTACAATATTAAAACAGGACAATAAAAGTTGGAATTTAAAATGGATATAAGGGGTGGGTTAAAAGGGAATATATAATTCATGTTACATTTTATATATCTCTAAGTTTCTATTTTCATTTAATGCAGTGAAACCTTGCATAGCAAGCAAAATAAATTGTAAAAAAAATGACTCGCATAACAAGTGACAAGGAGAGAATTCCCAGATTTTGCACCTGCTACTATCATATCCATGGAGCTTTTATTTTGCTTCAATTATTATCAAACTAGGTGTCTAGTACTTGTGCGTGCACTTTTAACTATAACCTGTTTTAACTTGTTAATCAAATGAGATCTTTCAATTTCTGTTTCCTAGTAATAAATGTTTTGAATGGAATAAATGGCTTAGGTTATTTTAATTTTTTGATTCCAGTAATATTTATGTGGCCATGGTTTTTTTTAACTATTTTTCTGTCATGTTTTTACAGTTGTTGATATGCTAGTCAAAAAATGTGACGCAACAAGATGGCTGAAGTATTTGAGTCAATGAAGTAACATAATTGACTTATTTCTTTTAATAAGGATAACAGAACAGGTACATCAGTCCGTGTTTAGCACTCATTCCACTTTTCATTTCTGAAAAACTTATCCGAATGCCATGCTGGTTGATTTTGCATAAAAGATAAGATGAAGATTATTCAGGTTCCTTAACAATCTTATACATAATTTTCTTTGAATAAATGCTATACATGAAATTTTGTTAGTATTTTTTTGGCATTATCATATTTTACATTAATTTCTATGGGAAAATTTTTTTTGCATAACGAGCAAGTTCCTGGAACGAATTATACTTGTTATGCCAGGTTTCACTATACTTTAAAATTCTCATTTTTATTATTTGAATAATTTTTATAGCAAACTTACACCATGCTTTGAGTAACAAATGGAAGAATGATCAAGCTGACAAGCAGTGCGAAAAGATTCACTAGAGTCTCCTGACTACCATCTTTAGCAGACACATCTGCCATATTATTTTTCCTGGCTTGATGCTGTGTTAATGCAGCTCTAGTACATCCACCAGCAACACCAACTATGGACTAAAGCAATATCAATAAAAATATTATTTAATATCATATTCAGGATTTAAAACGGGGAATTACTAAGAATAGTAGAACTTAAGACAAACTATTTTTATCACTGAAGAGAATCTCATTTGAAATGCTAATTTTTCTAATACAAATACAATTATCATTTTGTGTACCGTGTTCTTGAAAGAAAGTTTATTTTGTAAAGCATGAAAATATTAAAATCTATAAATTTTCATCTGTTATTTTTCAAATTGTTTGACAGGCTGTTAAGAATTAAGATTTACACACATTAAAAAATACTAGAAGGTTACTCGCTCTACTCGTCAACCCCCAAGAATCATGTTGCGATTCTTTTGGGATAACGTAGTGATCCCAGCTCGCTTCGCGTACAGTTATGAGTGTCTGCTAGTCATAGGAAATTATAAATACATTAATTACTAAAAGTAAATTTAAATTATTTGAAATATTATTACTTTTTCATCGATAACTAAAAACTAAATCAATTTCTAAAATTAAAATTTTACTTTCATACCATATATATCTGTATATGTTAATGTTAAAAAGAAATTCGAATGCTAAAATGTATAATTATAAGATGTTTACAAATAAAAATTATTTTCATCAAATAGAAATTGGGCACTTAAAACTTCTTGGTACACACAATTGAATATTTCTTCATCAGTTTCATTAGCCCAAACTTCTAAATATCCACTCTTCTCAATGAACTGTAGCTTTGCCACATGTATACACACTCACTGCAATAATTATTTAGCCAAGAAAGATATAACTTTTTTCTCTGGGTAGCTATTTCTGTGTTAAAACCCCTGAAAAGTTGAGTTTTCGAAAAATGATTTAACCCATTTCACAAACTTTTAGTTTAAAAAGGACAGCTTAAGGTAATAAATGGCTTTAAACATGTTCATACTCACTATTAAAAATTTATAACCCATAAAAATTATTTACTTTTACCTTTATAAAATTAACAAAGTATCCTTTTTTTCAAAATTTTTAAAAAATTCTAAAATTCTTGCTTTTTATACCAAAAATTTAAACATGCCTTTTTATTCACGTAATAATGATCAGAAGACCTTTGTACATAGATAAAAGAACAGAGTCCTGTCACAGTCCCACAACTATGTTCCTGTAGTTCGGAAACTTTGCTCCGTACACAAAAAAGCCCGACTATTTTTTTTCATTCTGATTGGATCGTCTTATGAAAGATTCCTCAACAGTTTCATTTGACCTACCTTCTCTTTTTCGATGATTTCGATTTATAATTGAAACTGCCTGACTTAAACTCATTTTGAAAAATTTCGTTGTCTCAGATAAAATCAAACTAAATTCACTGAATTGAATGTAAACATAACAAATTTGTGAGCTGTTGCCAAATGGCGATTAAGAAATTCGACCCTTTTTTGTCGTAAGAAAATTATATATATTAGATATTCTAGGTAACTTGGTGAAAAGGAATTTCCCCAGTATTGCTAATCTTAGTTGCATCTTAAGACAACATAAAAGAAATGGCTCTCTTATGCAATCCAACACAATTACTGGCTGAAAATAAATTTAAACCTAAACAAAGAAATCCGATTTATAAATCTAAAATCTTTCAATATTGCTTTTAAAATATAACAAATCATTAAAAATGTTACCATGTATAAAAATTTATTAAAAACATCCAATAACAATCACAACACTTTATGATTACTAGCTTGTCAAAAATGAATTCAAACAATGCACATTTCAATACATATTTTAAATTATCATTGCTATTACTAATTTTGAAAAATTATCAAAGAGATTCTCTGTATTAATTTATTTCTCTTATCTGAAAATAATCATATTTTTAAAAAAAACTTCTGGAAAGTAGTAAAATTTATGTAGATGAAATGATGCACCATAATATAAAAAAATTACATGTAGAAATAAACTAACGAAGAATTACCTTCATAAGTCCAGATGCACATATCATGAGCATAAAATGTTTTTGAAAATGAACTGAAGCTAAATCTATAAACATTGCAATGTCATTCAAACCATCAGCAAATAGCCTATAAAGAAGAAAACACATTAATCTAATTTTTTTCAAAAAATTGCAATGAGAAAGAAATTTTTACTTGCCTCCATTTTTTACAATCACTATCCAAATTTGTGCTAAAAAAAAGAAAGAAAACACATTAATATCTACAATTATGATTTATGCAAAAACATCCATACTTTATTCTATATTTATGAATTTTATTTCTGTTATTAGTGGAAATAATAAAGATTAAGCAGTGATTTACAGAGGTGTGATTTTCAATTATCAATTTCATTTACTTAGTATAATAAATCATCAATTTTAACAGACTAATTGGGATGAAAGGGAGTCTGTAAAGTTCTTAAAATCATGAATTGTATTACAGTAGAACCTCGATTAACCCAATTGGTCGGGACCGGACCTCCATCAGTAAATCGAAAATTCCAGATAAAAGAGAGCACTTATAAATGGTCATCAGGAGACCGCAAAAATTTTAACACTGGATTTAAAACATTTGCACATGTACAAAATAACTAAATGTGATGTTTTTAATTATATTACTATAATTATAAACTATAAATTTGTTCAATAGATGTCACACAAGTCAGAAAATGCAATGTAAATGTTTATATGACCTACAAAGCATAGGCTTAAAAGGAAGTTTGCTCTGCCATAAGCATGACCAACGTTGTTAACCACTCTGTCCCGAAGTTGTTTCATAGCATAAGTTCTGTAGAATCAGAGTCAGTCTGTTGCTCCAACCACATCAGCCCTTTAGTAAAACATTCAAAAGCATTGGAGTTGCTTATTTTAGAAGTTTCGATTACCTCATCTTCATCACTTTCACTGTTATCGTCATCGCTATTGGGTTTCATACTTTGGCGATGATTTCATCATCACTTGAAATACCGCGTCATCAGCATCACAAAACCATGAACTAACATCATCCTCTTCGCAATTTCCACAGCCTGGAATTTGTTTCAAAAGTCCGTTTAATTCGGTCATGGTGACAGAGCCACTGTCATTTTATTGGTCTACATTTTCGTGTTAGGGCACCAGGTTTCGCCAGGACCGTTTTAAGGTATGCTCTGGCACAGACTCCCAAGCTTCGTCAATCATGTAGACAGTCTTTCAGCGTTAATGCTTTCCAAAATTGAACAATGGAACATGAAGCCTCCTCCTCTTCCCCTTCAAAAAGCAATTTACTTCTATAACGCCATTTCATAGATTCGATTATGCCCTGGTCTATCAGCTGCAAAATGGCGGTTGTCTTCGGGGACATGAATATGCAAGTGATGTTTTCTGCTTTGAGTGTTTCAACATCCGAGTTAGCATCCATCAATAAAATCGCTTTGAGTTTTAGTTTCTTTAAGTTTTTCTTTACTTCTGGAATGAAGCAATCATGAAACCATTTTGAAAATAAACTAGAATTCATCCAAGTGCTTCATGCATGTAGTGAACAGGAAAAGCAGTCTTACTGATGTTCTTAAAACAGTGTGGCTTTTTACGCTTTCCTACCAAAGTCAGTGTTACATGATGTGAGCCAAAAGCATTGGCACATCCCAGAATCGTCACATGATGCTTCATATTTTTCCGGCCTGGAGCAACAGTTTCATTTTCTACAGCCACGGTTTTTCGTTGGCTCCAATATAGCCCAGTTTCATTGCAGTTGTATATTTGATCTACAGATAATTTTTCCTTCACAATCAATTCCTGCAATTCAGGAATAAAGCTATTTCCTGCTTCAATATCAGACAACAGTTTTTCTCCTACGATGCTCAGCTGGTAAATTCCGTGTTGATTCCTAAACTTTTCTAGCCAACCACTGCTAGGCTTGGAATTCCCTGCTTCCTCCGAGTTTAGAATTGAAATTCAGTTTTTTTGTTGGATCATTATCCCAAATATAGGCACTCCTTCACTCCTTTTCAAAACAAGCCATTGGTAAAGAACGTTGTCCAGTTCTTCATCATTCTTGTATTTCATAGTTTTCCGCAATTTAGCTGATTTGCCATTCGACGCTGCATAAAACTTTTTGATTTTTTTCAGAATTGCGTCTCATATCCCTGACTGTTGATACTCCAACACCAAATTCCTTTGACAATTTAGTTAAATTCTCATCTGCTAATTCTGCTCACAATCTGGAACTTCTGTTCCACTGTTAACAAAAGGCGTTTTCGTTTAGTGGGCTCCATGGCATAAATGAATGTTCTATATTTTGGTAAAGCCATCGCTTCTGAGTAGTAGAGAAAGTAGCCAATAGAAAGGCAGATGGTCTTGGAGATGAATGGAATTTCCAGCAAAGAGGGACAAACGAATGGAATTTCCGAGAGGAAGGGGGATGTTAAGGAAAAAGAGACAAGATATCGGCATGTCAGCACTGCCTGCAGTAGGAATAGCTGCCGCCGAAGATGACCTTGAAGTGATATTATTTACCAAAAAAAAAACTTAAGGAAACCGACGTTGGTTAAACGAGGTTCCAATTGAAAGAGTTTCGGATAATTGAGGTTCTACTGTATTCAGCAAAAAATATAATAATTACAAAACAGAATAAAATATAGATATATCTGCACTTGAAATTATGCTGCATACTATAAATCTAAAATATGTAATGTTCATATAATATTAGTAAAATTCTTCTTTTAACCGCATATTACAAGATTTAAAAAAAAAACCCTAAACTTATTAGAAGGAAGAAAAAGATCCAGAACATTAAGAAGGTTCTGTCCATTAACCCTCCGAGTGGTTTGCTATTTTGATATACTGGATTTAAAGTCTTAAAAATTTGCTTTTAAAGTGAATAATTGGATTTTTTTAGATTTAATCAAGTCTCTGAAATTTTAAGAATATTTTATCCATGGTAGTTTAACAAATTGTACATATAAACATGCTTTTGAACTCAGCATGAAAAATGGAAAAATATGTACAAAACAGAGGATTAAATATGAAATTTATTATTTAGCTCTCTTTCCAAAAGATTCATGGATGATAAACATTTTAAAAAGAAACACATGTACCTTTCAGTTATGTTCAGAATGTCATTACAAGTACCAATTATTTACAAAAGTACCTAATTTGTTCCATTTATGGTGAGACATGACAGAGAAGGGAAAATGGAACATTAACCCTTTCGTCTATAGAACAATTTTCATTTCAGGAATTTTGCAATACTCTGTTCTAGCCTTGCCTGTCTGATGCTACATCAGAGTGGCAAGGCTAAAACTCAAACTTTAAAAAAACAAGATTCAAAGTATCCTAAACCATACTTTTAATTTAATAACTCCTAGCTACTAGAAATTGCTATTATTATACTTTCTACTCTATTCTCTCTACTTTTTAGATAATAAAATGAACCATAATTTTATAAGACATAATTGTATAGCTAAAATACTTTTTAAACAACGATTCTTTCAAGAAGTAAAAATGCAAATTAAAAAACACTACAGGCTCAAAATTTTTAACAGCACTTTTATAGATTCTACATCACATGAAACATAATACATCTCCAATAAACAATAAGCCAAAGAAGGAATAACACTTCAGTCTTACCCTTGTAGCCAAGCAAATCCTATTCGACCAATCATAGATACTCCATCTAAAAAAAAATTTTTTTAATCCGATATAACAGAAACAAAGTCTGTAACAGCCAATTTAAATAGACATAATAATTACTACCTCATTGAACTGAAAGATTTCTTTTAAAACTGGGAATAAAATTAATTTTTAATCCAATTAAGGAAAGCTCTAACAAAGGAAAAATTGGCATAGACTCTACCCTAGACACACCTATATTTTGTTTTGCTTAAACAAGCATTTACCAGCGAATTTCCAGAAATAAACTGAAGTATATCAATTTATTCACTACATTTTTCTTTATGTGTGCATTACAAGGATAGACATCTTTACAATTAATTAAAAAATTTATCCATGAATGTACATGCGAGATATGTTCTAATACTTCCTCTATTCAACACAAACTATAAATATGTAAAGCCGGACATTCACGACAAGGCTGTTCTATACCATTTAAACCAACAACCGGTTTGGTGCCACCCATTCAAGATAATTAATTTAGGTGGGTCATTCACCAAAGGATTCAAAAAACATACTACTGGTCACTGTGATCCCCTCTACTCCTCCTCCTGCCTTCAAAATACCTCCCTCCCCCAATTTCTTGAGACTGACTCCCACCCACATTCCTCTCTCCCCTACGGGTGGTTTTTGTTTTTTGGAGAGAGCACCCCTCCCCCAAAGTATCATATTTCACTTTTATGTGCCAAATGGAAAACAAATGATGTTGGATTTCCAACTTTTCCCTAGGTTCGAATTCTCATCCGATTTTTACATTGACGAAGGTTAATGAAACATAGTGTTGCAAAAAAAGTGGAGTGGCCTAATGGTGAATGTCCCGCTTAATGCATATGTGCAAAATACATCTCAAAATCTCCAACAATCCAAAGAAATATGATACCTTTCAACAACCATGTAACAGTAGCAGCAATAGCAGATGCATTTTCATCACCAACACCAACTCCTTTTAAAACAGCATGAGTGCAAATGCTCCCAGTTATACTGCTAGCAAATGCCTACAAAAAAGCTTCAAATTATCATTACAATATAGTGTATTAAACATTATAAGAGTTTTCTTTTAAACATAAGCAGATAAAAACAATCACAACAGTACATAAATTTACCTGTCAATGTAATTAGTATAGAAAACTTTTGTGATAAATATTCAAACCTAACTTGAAAATTACAAATTAAAATCACAAAATTTACACCAGATAACAGATAGCATAAAAAAATAATGCTGCTTTACAACATATTTAACTATTGTTCAAAATATGGATGAAGGCATTTTTTAAATTTATATTCTGATTTTATTATATCTAGATGCAATACAGAATTTTTACATGCACGATTCATTATTAATAATGAGGCAAAATTAATTCAAAGTTCTATAAAATGTTTAAATAATTAAATTAACAAAAAACTATCAAATTTGAGTTCTTGAACAATCTGAGTTATAAAAAAATTTTCTGAACATGAAGCATCTTAAAAGATATACTGTTTCTTGAATTACGAACACACAGGCTATAGAAAATCGACATGATTAACTTCCAATATGACTTCTCTGATATAGTGCTACGATTAACAAGTCATTTTTAATCTTTAAAAAAATTCTATAACAATGTCTTTTTTCTCAAGGTACTTTGAGGTAGGCCCCGACACAGAATTAACATTCAAGACTATTGAAAACATTTTAACTTTCATTATTTAACTATCATTGACAAAGCCTGACAACAAGTGATTTACAGGACCATAAATTCAGCCTGGAGGAAATTGTGTCCACAATGTGTTACAAACAGAGGCTTTGTCATGAAAGATTTTGTTGTTACCGATGCTATAATATTTAAACAAAAGCAAGGGTTTCAATTTTAACAATAAAGATGGGGAAGAATTACTAGAAGACTAAAAAGATGAATATAAAGTGAAAACTCTACATCATCCCCTTCCTATTCCAAGGAAAATTTGCCATTCAGAAGCGTGACTGTTCTAAAAGGGGTTTGGAAGTATAATATTTTCTCGGATTCCGAAACCCTCAGCGCTTTTGCGCATGCGCCAGGCAAATTTATTTTCACCAAAATAGGAGGGAAATGAAAAACTGAGGGGAGATCTTTACATAGCGTGATCTAACAAAGAACTCCGGAAATACGCTCATCTTACTCATTGCCTGTCGCCCCTTTCCAATGTAAAATTGTCAAAAAGTGCTAGTTTTAGAATATTGAAACAATCTATACAAAATACATATTTAAATAGGAAGAAATTCATATCTTTAAAAAATCGAATAAAGTACTTTTTCTTTAGATGATTCTTAAAATTCACATTGTCACAAATGGTAAATGAGGAGTTTACAGTACCCACCTGTTTCTCACCAATTTTTCTTGGCACAATTTCGTGTGCCATCGCCAAATACTGTTTTGGATGTACAGTGCGATTTTTATTGCTAGCTTGCGCATGCGTCACCTGAAAACGAGAGATTGAGCATGCAATGCCTGCGGCATTTCAAGAGTGTACCAGACAAATTTTTTAACTTAAAAAAACATCAGCGGCTTTGCTTTCACCATAGCAGGAAACTAGTAGCTTCACTTTTTCATTAAATGTTACGAATATAGGTTTTTTAAAAAAAAATTCCGAAAACGAGAATTTCCGCACGCAATGCCTGCGGCATTTCAAGCGTGTACCAGGCATATTTTTTAACTTAAAAAAACATCAGCGGCTTTGCTTTCAGCATAACAGAATACTCGTAGCTTTGCTTATTCATTGAGAAACGAAACACACAGAGTAACATACATGGTACTGAACCGATATTCAATCCGAAGAATTCCAAACTAAGTTTTATTCAAATTCAAATCAGTCAACCAATCAATCTTAGAGTTGAACAAAACAGTCCAATCGAAACATGGCGTAATATAGCCTGATAAGCAAAACACCAATGAAAAGATCAATTTGTGCACATGCATGCTTATTGCTCGTTAAAAACATTTAGACATATCCAAAACAAATGTTCTCTCATCGCCACTCTTGGCGGCACAGAATTGGCGATCCCAAGAGAAACAAAGTAAGTGGGTACCGTAAACTCTACATAAACCTCAGAAATAATTTCTTTTTGCTTGGATCTTTTATTTACCTTTTTTTGGAGGTAGCTTTTCATTTTTTTTAATTGGAAAAGTAAATCTCTAGTCAATTCATCAGTAGTTGTTGAGGAATGGGTAACAATATCATTCATTTTTCCTGAAGTTTGTTTAGCTGAAAGTTTCATTTGCTGATGGTAGAAACTCATATCAGCAGCTTCTTTGTCAGAGTCTGAATCAGCTCTTGAAAGGCACAAATGAACTCTTTAAATGCTCCACCTTGATAGAGACAGATGTTCACTTTTCTCCTCATATTGGAAAATGAAAGAATACTTTAGATCAAATTTCATGAGTTGTTTACGAGTGTGCATTTTTTGTTTTTTCTTTCCTTCCTGTTCTCTTAATACAAGATTCAAGGACAGAGAGATGAAAGGAATGGATTCCAATGAAGTTGAATGGGTTACCATCCCAGCCACTTTGAGTGGTTGTTGCTAGGGGTTAATTTAACATTATATCTATGGGCGAAAAATTCCACGCCAAAGTGGCTGTTGAGAAGAGCAACCATTATGCAGGGGTGGCTGCTTAGAGAGGCTTTACTGTACAAAAGAACTGGAATAACAACAGAAGCAGATATAGAAGGTAATTATGAAAGAAATTCCTTCAGAAGACACTACTACAAACAATATCTGATCATAACTTTTCACAGACAGCACTGATGGAAAGGAAACAAGAAGTGTAAAATTGGCATTAGAATTAATTGTATAAAGATTAATCATTCAATCTTATTTTCAGTCTATTAATTGATAAGATTTCTTCAGAATATATGAAGATTTAAAATGCTGACAAAAAAATTCAAAGAGTAATATTCAATTTCCAACCATTTACAGGTATCTAAAGGATCTGAAAGCCAAGTTAATCAGTGTTGGAATTTCCATTCGGGAGGAGAAGAAAAAAAAAAAAAGGAATTCCCTTTTTAATACCAGAACATCAATTCTTGTCTGATGGATCTTAATATTAGCAATTTCATAAAACAAAAAAAACTCATCTTGTTTTTGACAGGAATATTCATATATTCACTTTTGAGACTTCAAGTGCAAATATTAAACTTTACAATTTTGTTTTCAATTCAGAAATATAGTGCCTGATTAATTGATTTGCCTTCAATTATTGTCACAACTATGGATATATTGTGACTGAAATTTAAACAGAATTATTGAAACCATCTATATTTTGTTAACCATCTCACTCAGTTAATACATGTTAATTAGAAATTAAAATTCTTAAGCAAAAAAAAAAAAACCTAATTGAACTTCCTTGCAAAAAGAGCAATGTCAAAAAGTAACATGAAATATAATTACTTGTACACTATCCCATATTTGATACTGTACATAATCTTTGCTGACACTATCTGGGTATCCATGTGGCAGGAATGCATTCTAAAAAAATACAAGAACATTCATTGCATACGGAATCATGTTAAAAAATCCCAAAAAGAAAATATACTCAATAAAGTTTGATAATGAAACACAGTTATAGGTGATAAAATTTTATTTGAATAAATGCATGAAATTATAAGATAAACGAACAAATTTTTCAACATGGGAAAACTATCACAAATAGTTTGATTTGAAAACCCCAAATCAACAAGCATAAAAAATTTCAATATCAAAAATTTTTAAGTAATCAAATGAAATTAAAAGCGCTCGTTGAAATTTACTGCAGCACACGTAAAAAGAAGTAATTGATAGTCGATATGCGCAACGTAAATAAAATATACAGCATGATATACTTTCTATAGAGAAGATTCATAGAACATACAAAAAAGAAACTTGTTAATGACTGATATTGCAATTTTTCTTCCTTGGTTTCCAGTTTACTTTCTGAATGTTTAATGTGATAAATTCTCCGGTGAGTGACACCATACGTTTCCAGTACATACTGAGTTTGTTCTTTTTTCCCCATAGTTAAATGCACTGAAGATTAATCGTTTCAGGTTTAGATGAGGTTTGAGACGTATGCTTGCTATTATGCCGCTTTGCCTCGAATTGAAGAAAAAAATTGTAAACAAAATGTCGAATTGAAGATTACACAAGAGAGTCGACCTCACCACCTAATCGACAAGACAGTTTCTACACCGCTGCATGGTCCCAATGAGAACAGTTGTTTCATCTGTTTGAAACATAAACCGGAGGGAAGGGGAATGCAGAGTTTCGTTTTCGTTTTCAGAATTGCCAGATTGAAAATATAAATGTTTGTTGAAATAGAAGACAGATAAACATATAGCTAAAAGTAAAAAATGAAGGAAATAAAAGCAATCCTAGAGTAATTCGAAGGTAACTAAAAGCAGAAAACAAAACAAGGAATCCATTCAAGTTCACTTTCTCAAGGGTTAAGAACTTTTCGAAATGGATTCAAAGGAATGTTTGTTAAATTTTCTGTAAGAAATTGAATAAATTTGAAATAGAATAATAGATGGTTCGTTGGACATTGGAATCTTATGAAAATTACGAAATTCTGGTAAAAAATACAAAAACATAGAGATTTTTTTTCATATATTGCGATTCAATGGTTAATGTTTTAAGAATTCTTCAAAAATACCTCAAGACATGATGATTATTCAACAGTCATTATCGTGGTCATTATGAGAACATAGAGGTAAAGCCAGCCTGATGTAGCAATAAACTTGTTTTCATTTTATGAGTGGAACACATTTTTGAACAGATTTATCTGAAATAAAATTTTTTAAAGGGAATTATATAATTCAGGCAAAACTAAAGAAACATTTTTTCAGTGCAAAGACAAACTAGATGAAAGCATCAGAACACTCTTTCTATTATGTTATGCATCCTATTAATATTGTAGACCCGTGACATTTATCTTATAATTATGTTTATAATACATGAATGTATTAAATAGCATTTAAATGTTCCTGATCGATATCTAACCTTTTGAACATGTTTGTCAAAAGGTTCAAATGAACTTTAGTCAATAAATTTTGGTTTTGACTTTGATTCAACCTGAGTTCATCAAAATAGATATATATTTTTTTTACATCAAATGCAGCTTAACTAACTATAAAATCATTAAAATATGCAAGGATATTTACATTTAAACTTGTTATCTTATCTGAGTGTTCGAATTTCGTTAATGAACTAATTTGTTGAGTTAAAATTCTAAAGGTTTTTTATAACCATAATTGTATTATATGAAAATATACACATTTTAATTTTTTTCATTTTTAAAGATGTTTCTGTGGGGAATTTTATTGGTGTTCTGTGTAATTAGATGGGAAATCTACCTGATATTTTACTGCTCCAGACAATTTTAAAATTAATAATTTTTTAAAATAATCTACATAAATGCAGCATTTACAAACTGAATTCTAAATTTAAATTTTCATCTTCCGTAATAATTATTGCCAAACTAATAAGAGACTGATACATATATTAATATAACTATATCCAGGAGTACATGACAATTAGGAGGGGTCTAGATGCTGAAATTTTTTATTGTGTTTTTACCTAGGAATTTCTATATCTTAATGTTTTCACAACAGTATCTAGAATGCCAAAATGTTTGAAATAATGCTTTTTGTTAACAATTGGTAAAGTAATTTTTTAGCTATCTCTTTGTGTTAGTTAACTCCTTGTTGTTGGAATACTCCTTATATTGATGAACACTTTTTACAAAAGCTTATAAATACCTTTTTTATGCTAGCTTAGAATCAACTATTGAAGTTAAAAAGGTATTTAACAAAGAAAGTTTTTTAAAAAAAATTGTAATTATTTTTATTAATAATAATTGTATTTTAGTTTAGTAATAAAAAATTTTATAGTGTTCTGCTTTATAAAATTTTTGTATTCCATAATAAAGATAAACAATTATTCATTTGTTTCTTTGTAAAAATTTCTTTAAAAATAAAAATAATCACATTATATTTTATTACTGAAATTGAAGAATGTACCTCCTTTTCTTGTTTAATATATATATTCATTTCTTCTTTACTCTTCTGTTGTTATAAGTTTTCTGTGATGATTTGAGTATGTTTTATTTTTAGTACCAAAATTTTCAACTTCCCTCATACACTCTACAGAATATTTTACTTTCTATCAGAATTGTAATTCTTTAATGGTTTTTGGAACAGCTTAACTTTTATTTAAAAATGATAATTTTAATTAATTTCTTTTCTAGTTATTATTACACTTTTTATGATATGAAACTATACTGATGATGATAATATGAAAGTAATACGAAAGTGTGATGATAATTTGTTTTAATTTATATGTCTTATAACAAAGAGGAAGTTAATTTGTTAGCATGCATTAAATACAAATTTTTAATGCTATTCTTTTTTTATTATATAGTATGGATATCATCCTGAACAGAGACAACAATTTAAGATAATGTGTTAGAGAGTGCAGCACTTACTTGATTTCTTATCAGCTATTAAATATTTGTATTGAAACTAGATGCATTCATTATTTATTTATGAAGAATTTTAATAATTATTTTAGCATGTGTTCTTACCAAGAGTGAAAAATAATGAATTTCTTTCTTGTTATTTTCTAGATCTAAACAAGCGGGAAAATAATCTTGGGATATCGCCTAATTTATTGATAAGACAGTTCTCTTGTTCATTTTGTAGTTATAGTTCACCTCAAAAAAGCAATTTATTCAGGCATATGAGATCTCATACCAATGAGCGTCCATTTTCTTGTTCTGAATGTGATAAAAGTTTTATTACTAAAGAAAGCCTTAACATTCATTTGAGAATTCATTCTGGAGAACAACCATTTGTCTGCAATCTGTGTGGAAAAGCATTTTCACAGCGTGGAAATTTCAAAAGACATTGTACTTTTATTCATCACATCTATACACATTTTTGATTATGCAAACAGCAGCATCACTTAGTTATATTTATAGATTTCTTGTATTTGATTACTATTTCAAATGAGAAATTGGCCTGAATTCTGTTCTTTGTGATAAACTGTATGAAATTTAGTATTGATATTCTATTATTTTTTGTATGCTTTTTTAAGAAAGGATTTGCAAATTAAATAATCTTTTTGTATTATTGGTACAAAATTTTCTATATGATCAAATATGAAATTTATATTATCATTCTGTTTGGCTGTGATGAACAAATTTCTTGATAAGCTATTCTGAATTTCATATGCATACTATTCAATATTCTGTTATGCAAATGATAAAAATCTGTACTTAGAAGCATTTTGTTGAATAAATTTTTAATTATTTTGATTGGCTTGATAATAATATTCCTAACTAAAATTGTTGATGCTTTTTTTTTAAATAATGGTATTCATCATAAGAATTTGTAGCCCTAATGATTTATCTATACATGAGCAGTTTAGATAAGTAATTTATAATAAAGAAAGTTCATTCTGTATAATAATGAAATCATATATTTTGTTTTAAATCTATTTTCTTGGTTATATTGAAAATTAATTCATTATATATTTTCTCTGCTAGGTGTATTGAATAATGGGCTAATAGAAGTGTGCAAGACTGTTAACAGAAGAACACTGTTTATATTTGGAGTCTGTTCTAATTTACAGCTGTATATATTTTGAATTAAAATTCATATGCTAGTTCATATTTCTGAGCAATTTTATTATTATATTTTTTGCAACAAAATATTCACTACTAATAAAATGAAAAATCTCAACACTCGTATAAAACTTCATTTTGGCATCCAAATGTCAATTTATTTTATGTCCCAATTATTAAAAAATGGGACATAAAATAAGCATTAAAAACTAGCAAAAAACATTCCATGATTTTGTATTTCAGTGTTCAAAATGAATTAATCTCTAATGGTTTTATTCCTTAGGATCATTAAATGAATAAAGTTTGCTCTTAGTTCAAACATTAAAAGTTAAGTACTTTATTTTTAGCAGGGCACCAGAAAAAAAAATGACAAATCTTAGCAATAGCTACCTTAGTGAATAATGCTGGTGTTAATGGAATAACACCAACATTTATAGTCGGCAGCAATTGGGATCCTGCTAACAGAAAAGTACCAAAAGTTATAAACAGTTTCACATCTTCAATTTAATCACTTTTAAATATTTCTAAAATCAGTACTTTCAAGTTAACATCAAAAATTGGTAATAAATTTTTGCAGAAAACTGATTAAAATTTGAAATAGTTTTTGTCAAAGCATTATTTTTAAACTTTAGTGTTAAAATAATTTTATCAGTATTTTTTTATATTTTAAAATTTTATCCTCTGTAAATTTGTTTTTTCTTCTTCTCTTCCTTGGAATAAACCCTGTTTTGGACTAAATAGATAGCATACAAAAAAAATTGTTATGGATCAATAAAAATTTGAATTTGAAACTGAATGATTAAAATCCATCAAAATAATACTTATTTGATAGTATGAAATGTGGAAATAAATAAAGGTATAGTATAATAAGAAATTAACAGCAGCCTTTTCTTGTATGTCAATTTTTAAAAAATGTGGGTTTAAATAGATCTGTCTGTAAAAAAATTAACTGCCTTGAAAAGTCTGGAGAAAACAGACTTCATAAGCCATGCATATAAACTAAATCTCTCTATGCTATACAGATTTCAAGAAATTTTAAAAAGTTAATAGTATGATATTCTAATTCTGCCTTATAAATATTTTGTCATATTTATATTCGTTTGAATAATACCATAACAAAGTTTTCTCCAAAACATTTGAAAAAATTTTCTACAAAGCTACTGTTATTTTTCCTGTCTCTAAGTTGATAAGAACAAAAATGGTTTAAATCTTTGTTATAAAATGTTAGATTATGCATATAAAAATATTATAAATTAATATATATAATTAAAGTATGTAAAATTTTGTTAAAAAGTATCTGTAAACTATTAGTCTTACTATAAGACATTAAATTAAAATTTTCTGAGTTATTTTTGTTCACAGTTGAATTCAACATTATTAAATTATTTTGGTGTATAACAGTAATTCATCCAAGAAAATTCATTATTGAGTGATAAACATTTATATATATATGTATATTCTTAAAAGATGAAGTGCATACAGATTTTAAAGTAGCAGAAACATATATCTTACTTTAAAATTTCCTTTTAATATTAACAAATTTCTAACATAAGTATTTTCAAAAGTATATATTTGTTTTTCAGTTTCTTTGTCACAAGTTAATTATTATTAATTTGCGAGAAAGTATCTTATTTTTATTTTAATATTATCATTTTATGCAAGTCGATACAAGGCCATCAAGACTGGTGGAACGACACTTCATTTCACATATTCCTCCCAATCCCATCAAAAGGGAACCTCGCAGAAGATGTGCCGTATGTTGCTCCAAAACAGGCTTAGATGGGAAAAGGATAAGGAAAGAAACAAGAATGTGGTGTGAAGATTGCAATGTCGCATTATGTGTGGAACCATGTTTTAAGATATATCATACAAAAAAATACATTTAATTATATTTTTTCCCTGTACTGAATTTGATCAAATATGAATGTACTTCCAGTAATTTGAAAGTTAATAAATACTTTTGATTGAAAGGTTTTTATTGTATTAAATAGCTCACTGATAAATTTACAAGGTAGATGAATTTTACTTTTGATATTATCTAAAAAATTACATGACATTTTAGAAAACACTTTAGGTGAGAACTCTGTAGTCTTTATTTGGCTAAATTAATTTAAATATATTCATGATATTGTTACAAAAATCATCCAGTGTTTATACTTGAATGTAGTCCAAAAACAGGATAATAAAAAAATTACTCTTTATTCCACGAATATACCAAAAAAAAAAACACATAGCACAGGTAACAAAACTAATTAGCCCTTTTATAAATTAATAACACAAGTAGACAGAACGCCGCCCCGTGCCTAATGCCATTACGACAACCAAACCGGTTGAATGGACATGGGACAAACAGAAGTAGACAGAACATCGCCTCATCCCTCGTGCCTGATGCCTTTACGGCACCTGTATCAGTAACAGCACTTCCAATAGCGCTCGGTGTCTATCAGCTCACCAGCTTGCACTGCAGACAGAAATCCAAAGACAGATTGATTCCTCGTTTGACTGGCTATGTATTTATAACTTTCCGACATGATGAGACATCATATAGAATTATCATATTATCCATAACTCCTTTCCCAGTAGAAATAGGACCATGATTCTCGCATATTCGAGAACCTTTATTTTGTCGACAAAGTCAGGGAGGCACTTGCTTGGCCTCCAATACAAATCTCTGTCAACTCTCTTTCCTGCCGTAAGATTAACATGGCAGGGAAACAACTTTACAGCTTCGCAACAATATTTACCCAGATAGCATGTACACTTGCAGCAAGTTTGATTTTTCTTGATATTAGCTTGTCATGGCAAACTTGATTTGGCAACTTTGAAACGAACTTCCTACAAAGTAACAAAGCATAATCGACCAACCCACTTGCAAAGCAAGTTTGCTATGAAGATGTCATGACGAATTTCACACCACGATTGCAAAACAAGTTTGCTGCAAAGATGATAGCACACTTAGAGATAATCTTTGTCTCTGTTTTAAAAAAAACATCCGATTTTTAATAGCATCTCCTGGACCGTCCTTTTTTTTATTAATTCAATAAATCAATGATAATTTGTCAAAAAGCTAACTTTCTTATAAAAAAAAATTTTGAAACATTTTCCACCTTTTTACTAAATATAGAACTCGAACTTTAAAGAAAACTATCACCTTTTTCTTAATGTTGAAATTTTAACGTTTATAAACAAAATTAAACCTAAAAAACAATCAATGTGTGTTGAAAAATAATAACTTACATTTTGCCCCATTTTAAAAGTAATTACTTTTGAACTATAATTTCATAATTTATTCTACTAGCAGAACGTAGTTATTAGCGAAAATCGCTCTCTCTCTCTCTTTGACTTCAAATCATATTCTCAACTCAAAGTTTAAAAAATTAATAAAATGAAGAAAACAGTTTAAAATAAATCGTATAGATGAACGATCTATTAGCGCAATCTATCTGCTCCTTTGAGAGTCTAGCTGGCCGAGAGGTTAGGGCAACAGGTTTAGGAAGCGGTAGGTCGCGAGTTCTAATTCGAGGTTGTGTTCATACTCTGTTTTTGCTATAGTTTGCAATGAGTTTGACGCGTGGTGACTATTTCTTTTGCGTTCACTTGTTTCAAGCTTGCATTCTTGCTGTGTCAACATTGCTGCTGATTTGCAGAGCAAGATTGCTGCAAACTAAAATTGCTATCTGGGTATGCTGATAACAATAGCAATAGGGTTCAATGTTCTGCTGATTCTGTGTGAACCTTGTACCATAGATCAGACTTATTGAATTTAAATATAACTGTTGATAACTAACTTTTGATAAAACGAAAAAATTTTCTGAATTGAAACAAAAACAAATGTTTTTAATTAGCGAAAGAAAGGGATCTGCGCCACAATGCCGGAAAAAAAGCGTTCTTTAATTGAAGAAGAAATATATGGTAATATTAAAAGTTGACAAAAATGATCGGATTAGGGATGCATAATCCCTGGTTTTTTACTTTCTCGTATACGAAGTATACATAGAGAAAGTATTGTAATCGTCAAAAAATTCGAACTCGAGATTTTGTTGAATCTCCACGTTTTAGACCTCCCCGAGTCCGAAAAACACAATTTTGGAATTCTGCCTGTGAACAGGATAACTCGAACACGGTTAGAGCTAAAGGGATGAAATTTGGTATGTGATCTTTGCACATATTTTGTAAGTCTCTATCCAGTAGTGTAGTCTCCCAGATAGCAATTTTAGTTTGCAGCAATCTTGCTCTGCAAATCTGCAGGCTTGCAACAAATTTGACACGAAGAGTGCAAGCTTAAAACAAGTGTATGCAAACGACTTAGTCACCACGCGATAAACTTCTCACAAGCTTGAGGCGTCAAACTCATTGTATATATTATACGGAGTTCCTGAGAAATGTATAAGTAATGAATATAATAATACTTCTACAAGAAAATTTATGGATATAGAAACTGTTCACAGAAGATTTGGTCAGATTAATGTAAATTTACATTAATATTGAATTAATGTATTGAATTACATGTCTAATCATATTATGGTTAAAGGTATCGAAAAAATTCAAGGTAAATTAAGTGATTCTGATGTTTGTAAATTAACTGGAACTTCTATGAAAACTAATTATGCTATAACTACTAAAGCATTGCTTGCACGTGTTTATATGGACATTTAGGGTCCTGCTCCTTTGAAATTATTGGGTGGGAATCTGTATTTTCTATCTATATAATCGATTATTTTTCATGTAAAATTGATGTTTACATAATTAAAAGAAAGTCTGAAGTGTTGGAATGTTTTAAAAAGTACCTATATACCAGACTGCACGTAAGTTTGCAGCAAGTTTGATTTTGACTTGATATTACCTTGTCATAGCAAATTTGACGCGTCAAACTTGAAGCGAACTTGTAGAAAATTCGCCTTGACAACTAGCGCCACCTTCCTTGCATTTCAAGCCTGCTGCAAGTTCACCGTGACAAATAGCGCCACCTCCTTTGCAATGCAAATTTGCAAAACAAGCTTGATGCAAAGATAGCACAAAGAGATAATTATCATTGTCTCTGTTTTAAAAAAACATCTGATTTTTAATAGCACCTCCTAGACCGTCCTTCTTTTTTATTAATTCAGTAAATCAATGATAATTTGTCAAAAAGCTAACTTTTTTATAAAAAAAAATTTTTGAAACATTTTCCACCTTTTTACTAAATATAGAACTCGAACTTTAAAGAAAACTATCACCTTTTTCTTAATGTTGAAATTTTAACATTTATAAACAAAATTAAACCTAAAAAACAATCAATGTTTGTTGAAAAATAATAACTTATACATTTTGTCCCATTTTAAAGTAATTACTTTTGAACTCTAATTTCATAATTTATTCTACTAGCAAAACGTAGTTATAAGCGAAAATCGCTCTCTCTTTGACTTCAAATCATATTCTCAACTCAACAAATTAATGAAATCAAGAAAATAGTTTAAATTAAATCGTATACGAATCGAATCGAACGATGTATTAGCGAAATCTATCTTCTCCTCTCGTAGTCGAGCTGGCCGAGTGGTATAGGCGTCAGGCTACCAGGCGGTAGGTCGCGAGTTCTATCTTGGGTTGTGTTCGTACTCTGTTTTTGCTATAATTTGCAATGAGTTTGACGCGGAAAGCTTGCTGCAAATTCGTCCCATGCTGACTTCGAAGCTTGCGTTAACTTGCTGAAAATTATTTCACACTTGCACTCTTGTCGGGGCAAATTTGCTGTAAGCTTGCAGATTTGCAGTGCAAGTCTGCTGCAAATTTGCTGCAAACTAAAATTGCTATCTGGGATAGATCTGAGAGAGAATTAAATGTAAAATTAAAATGTATACGAACTGACAACGGATTAGAATTTTGTAGTAATGCCTTTGAGCAATTACTTTCAGGCTTAGGTATTAAAATGGAACGAACATTTGTATACACTCCTGAACAAAATGGTGTAGCAGAAAGATTTAATCGAACAGTCATGGAAGGTATTAGATCAATGTTGCAAATTATGGATTAAAACCTCAATTTTGAACTGAAGCATTACTTGCATTTGTGCACGTTAAAAATAGATGCGTTCATAAACTTACAGGAAATAACGGGTCTATTCTGGTACCCCCGGTTGGGGGGGGGGGGGGGGTTTTTTCCTCTTTTAAACAGAGAAAAAATCGCCGTCTCCCCCCCCAACCGGGGGTACCAGAATTGACCCCTAAAACTCCCATTGAAATTTGGACTGGCTACCGTCCATCAGTTAGGCATTTTCGTATTTTCGGATATTTAGCTCATGTTTATATTCCTAGCGTAAGACGTAACAAATTGCAACCAAAAGCAGATGTCGGAATAATGATAGGATATGGTATAAAAACCAGAGGTTATCGAGTATGGGTACCTACGCAGAGGAGAGTTATTGAAACAACCCACGTGTCGATTAATGAACATAAAAGTGGCGTAAAACACCTTTACTGTACACCTCATACTTACGAGTCCGTAGATGTTCTAAATAGCTCTGAAAATTTATTTGATAAAATTTCAGAAACTATGCAAGAATTTGAAAAATCAGGGGGAAAGTGTACAATTATAAAAGAACAAGAGATTAAACCAATAAATATTTCTTCTTGGAAAAGCGTAGAAAGATCCCGAATTAAAAGTTCGAGAGTTGATATTTTTTATTACCCTCCGTCAGGAAAACCTAGGTTGAGATCATTGAATGATGTTAGGAAATATTGTGATAAGGAAAATCTTAAATTTGAACCCGATATGTTTTCATTTAAACCTCTTAATTTGGATCAACATTACAATTCTGGAGATGAAAATTCGAATGATAGCTTTAGTGAATCATTATCTAACGACGAAGCAAACATTTTTCAAGAAGAAATTTATAATTTGGAATTACCGAAATCAACCGAGGACACTCGGAAATCGCAGAAAGGAAATTATGGGAGGGGACGATGAAATCTGAATTAAAAGTTATGCATGATCGTAATGTCTGGACTTTGGTTGATCCATCAGATAAATAAAAAATCTTAGATTGTAGATGGGTCTATACCGTAAAAACAAATCAAACAGATGGATCCAAAACATTCAAAGCAAGACTAGTTGCTAGGGGATTTAATCAAATAGCTGGTGTAGATTACTCTGATGTATTTTCACCTGCAGTTAATTTTTCTGTTATTAGATTCATGTTTATTCTATTTGTAAGTATTCTATGTTGGAATCATGTACAATTGGATATTCGGGCAGCATACCTTTATTGAAATTTGTCAGAAACTATATATATGCATCAATCACCTGGATATGTAATTAAAGGTGAAGAAAATAAGGTTTGTTCATTGCATAAGTCTATATATGGATTAAAGCAAAGTGGATGTAAGTGGAATGAAGAGTTAGACTCAACTTTAAATAATATTGGTTTCCTAAATTTAATTGGTGTAACGGAGTCTATTCACTGAAAGGTAAATGTTTCTTATTGGTGTATGTGAATGATTTATTAATATTTGGTAGAACTATTGAAATTTTAAATGAAACTATTAAATTATTAAAAGACAGATTTGATGATAAGATTCTGGGTAATGTAAAATATTTATTAGGTGTAAATTTTGATACTATAGATGGCATTCTATACTTGCATAAGAAGACATAGGGGTCTATTCTGGTACCCCCGGTTGGGGGTACCAGAACAGACCCGTTATATAGGTAAGATCGAACATAAATTCAAAGGGATTCCCAGAAATTATGCAAATTTGCCAATTAAAACAGGAATTTCTTTACATTCTAAAGTAAATCCAATTTTCTGAAAATGATTTAATGAAGAAATTTCCTTATCGATCGTTAATAGGATGTCCTTCTTTCATAGCAAAACGAAGCCGGCCAGATATCAGTTTTGCAGTAACCCAGATAGAAATTTTAGTTTGCAGCAAGGTTGACACGACAAGAGTGCAAGATTGAAACAAGCTTGCAAGAAGCGACGAAGTCACCACGCGACGAACTTACAGCAAGCTTGCCACGTCAAACTCATTGCAAACATAGCAAAAACAGAGTACGAAAAAAACCTCGGGTTAGAACTCGCGACCTACCATTTCCAAAGCGGACGCTTTAACAACTCGGCCAGATGACTCTGAGAGGAGAAGATAAATTGCGCTAATAGATCGTTCATCTATACGATTTATTTTAAACTGTTTTCTTGATTTTATTAATTTTTAAAATTTTGAGTTGAGAATATGATTTGAAGTCAAAGAGATAGCGATTTTCGCTAATAACTACGTTCTGCTAAGAATAAATTATGAAATTATAGTTCAAAAGTAATTACTTTTAAAATGGGACAAAATGTAAGTTATTATTTTTCAACACACATTGATTGTTTTTTAGGTTTAATTTTGTTTATAAACGTTAAAATTTCAACATTAAGAAAAAGACGATATAATTTTCTTTAAAGTAAAAACTTTTAGTAGAAAGATGGAATATGTTTCAAAAGTTTTTTTTATAAAAAAGTTAGTTTTTTCACAAATTATCATTGATTTGTTGAATTAATAAAAAGAAGGACGGTCTAGGAGATGCTATTAAAAATCGGATGTTTTTTAAAAACAGAGACAAAGATAATTATCTCTTTGTGCTATCATCTTTGCAGCAAACTTGTTTTGCAAACTTACAGCAAGCTTGTATTGCAAGGAGGGGTGGCGCTAGTTGTCATGGCGAACTTAAGGCAAACTCGTTTTGCAAGCGAGGGTGGCGATTCTGCATTGTTAGTTTTGCCACAAGTTCGCTTCAAGGCTTGACACGTCAAATTTGCCATGACAAGGTAATATCAAGTCAAAATCAAACATGCTGCAAACGTACATGTTATCTGGGAAATGTAATGGCTCAGTTTTCCAATAATTATACATACCAACATTGGTTATATGTTGTTGATATTTTAAATTATGTATTTAATACTAAAAAATACAAAATTAATCTAAGAGTATTTGAGGAACTAAATCTTAAATCTTATTCAGATACAAGTTGGGGTTGTGAACTTACTGAGAGATATTCAACAAGTAGATTTATTATATATCTAGATAATGTACATGTGGAAATCACGTAAACAAAAAACTATTGCTTTAACGTGGTCGTCTAAAAGTTTTTTTACGTTGACTTCCAACACTAGATGTCGCTGATCGCAACTCGGCGAAAGCGATTTGCCTACGTTTATTGTTACCCTGCATTGCCTTCTCAGAGTTGAATAAACGTTTTACGCATGCACTCCGACTGAATCTTGGAAAATTTTCTCTGTACATAACGTTGACGATATCATCAGAGCGCATGCGTATTACTACGTAGTTGTATCGTGTATGGGTAATTTCGTGTACGAATAAGCAAAGAGGGGTGGGTGAATAAGCTCCTGTTACAAACCGTTAAACGTGTTTCCTTATCGCAAACAAAATAATAGTAGGATGTTTTACGGCAGCTTCGGCTACTTTTTTTTCATGAAAAAAGCCATTTTTAGAATTCTATTTATCAAAATAATATTTTTGAGTCCGCAAGTCTGCAACTCGAACTGTGAAATATGCATTTTGAAAATTGAGTCTAAAATAATTTTTTTTTTGCTAAAATTAATTAAATTTTCCTTTTTCTTAAGTTAACAAAATACACTGCAATTCAATTATCAATTTTGAATTTTACAATAGCCGTAATTATAATCATAAGATATAATTATTAAAGTAAAAATAAGTGATTTAAAACATTCTTACAATAAAAATTATAATTTTTCTTTCGTCAGGCATTATGCTTGGACTTCAAATATTTTATATGCTTAATTTGTATGAACAATAAAATTAAAATATATACTTAACAAAAAAGAACAATATCAAGTTTCTAATGAGATTTTGTTGCTGAATTTAAGTTTTCATGACACCATGTGAAGATTTTTTTATCGCAGTTCAATTTAATTTAATTTTTTTATACGTATATTATTTACTAACATAAAAAGAGTCGCAATTATGCCTTGAAAGAACTTTGCTTTACAGAAAATACTTTAAAGAAAATTGGAAGTTCAAATCAATCCACATGTTACCGGCAACATATGAAAGCCGGCATTCTATAGAATGCAGAAAACTGGAAGGCACGAAGCGATTAACATTTCGCACGTTTCCTAGGCATTCTATTGAAACCCAAATGACAAAGCGGTAAAGTATGAAAGACATCGTCCATTCGATTTTATAAGAAATAAAATTAAGTGCAAATCAAAATAAAATTATTTCCTTCCTTGATGTAACATGTAGGTTCACATTTTATTCTGTTTTCTTTAATAAACCAGTGGGAGTGGCCTCCCCTAAACTTTCTCGTATACTGCTAAAAAATTTGTCATTTCCCCTCCCCTTGCGTGGATAAAAAAAATCGAACCTACTGTAATCCAGAATGCAACGAATATCATAAGGTTTTTCATTGCAGATTATAGTGATTGTAAAATATTTAAGTGAAGAATCATATTAAAAGAGATGCCTATGTATTAAAACTTAGCAATATTTATTTTCCATCACACTCCAGGAAGATCCGCTATTATACGAGCGAGCGAAAGCAAAACGGGTTAAAACACACACATATCAATCACAAACCCGTCTCAAGGACGTAATCCTCCCGCTTGGTACCAGAGATAGCTAAGTAGGCATGCGCGTGGAAATGGTTTTGAAACGAAGGCTTAACAAGTATGCGATTATACAGACCGACAGACAGTCAACCCGTTGACGGATTTGGCCCAAAATTTTATACGGACCTACATTCATGACGATAAAACTGTGTACCAAATTTTATCCATCTGGCTTTTCAAGTTTTTGAGTTATAGCGTTCGCATGACCTCGAACATACAGACAGACAGACTTCCCGTTGACGGATTTTGTCCAAAAGTTGATAGAAACCTACAAATTATGTTTCAAGTTTACATACCAAATTTCATCCCTTTATCTCTAATAGTTTTCGAGTTATCGTGTTCACAGACACACACACAGACACACACACAGACACACACACAGACACACACACAGACAGACATAATTCCAAAATTGTGTTTTTCGGACTCAGGAAGGTCTAAAACGTGGAGATTCGTCAAAATCTCGAGTTCGAATTTTTTGACGATTACAATACTTTCTCTTTGTATACTTCGTATACGAGAAAGTAAAAAGACAAGAACTTCGATATGTATAACTTTCAATTTACTTTACGTATTTTGAATAAAAGATTTTTTTATGGCACTCTTTTGTTTTTTCAAAATAACATTTGCATTTTTTGAGGAATGCACGTCTTGTAAATAATAGCCTTATTATCTTTTTCATACTTTGCCTAAATAGCATTTATCATATACAATGCCTATGGAAAGTATATAATAATTTCATACTTTGCCTAAAAATGCCCGGCATTCTATAAAATGCCTAGGTATTCTATAAAATGCCGGCGTTTCATACATTGTCAGTAACACTTATAAGAAATAGAAGAGTATCGTTTTCATTCTAGATTAGCATACATAATATATATCACTGTTTTTCCTAACGAATTAAATATGATGCACAGATGATAGGCCAGGAAGGAGAGACGTGAATAATCTCTGAAGAGTTAGAACCATGACCGTCTAAAATCCAAAATATTATTGTTTTATTTTTCAATCTAAAACGTATTTCTGTTCTACATACCTCTCAAAATCTTGTAATATAAATGAAAGTAAAAAAAAAAAGGACTTAAATATGCAACAATATGTAACTCTGACAAAAAAAAATTTAATTTACGACATAAAAACAAATTAAATTCCAGATCATTTTAATGCTGTCTTTTCATTCAATTGAATTCCTTGAAAGTACAACCCGAAGCTGATAATTTTATTTTCATAGGATTCGCTAACAACGTGACACATATCTGAATTGATATTATTAAATATTATCAATAATGAGATAAGCAGAAACAGTTAAGAAACATATTTCAGTTATATAATTAAATTCAAAATTATAAAAGAAAATTACGAACTGTTTTACTGTTACAATTTTCAGTAAAAGCATTTATAAAAAAAAATTAAAATTAATATCCGTATTATCCTTCTTTACTTGCAAGCAAAGTTTTTTTTACTTTTTCGTTTACGAAGTATGTAAGGAGAAAGTATTGCGATCGTCAAAAAATTCGAACTCGAGAGTTTGATGAATCTCCACGTTTAAGACCTCCCCGAGTCCGAAAAACACAATTTTTGAATTATGTGTGTCTGTATGTCTGTCTGTGAACACGATACCTCAAAAACGGTTAGACCGAGAGGGACGAAATTCGGTATTTTATCTTTACACATAATTTGTAGGTTTCTATTCGAATTTTGTACGAATCCGTCCACGGGAAGTCTTTCCGTGCATGTGAACACGATAAGTCTAAAACTTAAATAGCTAGATGGATAACATTTGGTACACAGTTTTATCAACAGAAATGTAGGTCCGTATCAAATTTGAGATCAAATCAGTCAAAGGGTTGACTGTCTGTTGGTCTGTATAATAGCATACTTTTTAACACAATAACTCCTAAACGCTATGACTTAAATAAACAAAAATTGGTGAGAGGTCTGCTAACATTATTTGTAGATTCGCTGCCAATTTTTGTTTCAATCGGTTCATAAAAAGGTGTTCAAATTGCATATTTGGGTTTCTTCGCCATACTATGACGCAAAAAAAAAAGTCTTTAGGCTCTTTTAAATAGGCTTCGATTGCATTTCTTTCGCTTATAAACGATACAATTTATTAAAAACACATGTTTTTACACTAAAAATTCTTTAGCATGTTGCTTTTTAGCTGTGCTAGAATGACGCACTTACAATTTCTGCTTATAATGTTGTTTCGTCTTGGATCCTACCAGTGGCGAATCCTGGGGGGGGCTATCGTGCTGCAGCCCCCCAAGGCTAAACTAAAATTCTTGATTTTATTTAAAACCACTATAACTATTTGTTCTTAATTTTCAATTTAAAAAATCGTGACAACATTGCTTTCTGCATTGACAGACTCGAAAATTTTCCTACT
The DNA here is from genome assembly GCA_013235015.1 of Araneus ventricosus. Classification (NCBI taxonomy): domain Eukaryota; kingdom Metazoa; phylum Arthropoda; class Arachnida; order Araneae; family Araneidae; genus Araneus; species Araneus ventricosus. The sequence goes on along the minus strand of BGPR01003173.1, from coordinate 6,163 downwards.
TTTCTAGTCATTCCACTTAGTAGCGTTGATGCGGTCGAAAACGTTTTTTCGGCTAGTTATTTCATTGTATTTTTATTAAATTATCGAAAGTATTGTAATATTCTTTATGATTCTTATTGTCAGGTGAGTAAAGTCTGTAAAGTTAAAGTGTTTTGTTTAACATAAGCCATGAGATTTGACATTCGTCACTACGACACAAAATTTTTATGACCTCCCCCCCCCCCCCCCCCGACTCGAATCCTGGATTCGCCACTGGTTCCTACTCATATAAATGTTAAAAAATGTTATTAAAGAGCATGTATTCGACACTGCGTCGTCTCCCCATATTTTCTAGCACATCGATCTTTCCTTTTTCAGCTCAGATAAACAGGTTGCATTCTTTTTCTTTTCTGGACAATAGAGTTGGATAAAGAAATACCTATCAGATGACTCGATGTCTTCTCTATCTAGTGGCGGCTCATCCAGTAGGGTTGAGGAGCTGCATCACCCCCCTGAAATTATTTTTAAAGCTTATTTTTCCTTTTTAAAAAAAATCCAATTAGGTTAAGTTTTCTCATTGAAAAGGAAGCAAAAATGAATAAAGAAATATGTAGAAGGAAACTACTATTATCGTCAAAATTACGTGATGCTAATGTATTTCTAGGTTTTAGCCTATTGTCACACACTTTTAGTTTTAAAATCGGGTCCATAAACACATTCTTTTTTAATAAAGGGATTATTGCCAAAGGAAATTAAGCGCCAATTATATAATTGAAAGTGAAACCAGCGGAAGTGGCCTCCCCTAAACTTTCTCGTATACTTTTCCAACATTTGTCATTTCCCTTCCCCCTGCGTTGATAAAAAATTCGAACCAACTGTAACCCAGAATGCAATGACTATCAGAAGGTGTTTCATTGTAGATTATAAAGATAGTAAAATATTGAGGTGAATAATCATATTCAAAAAGATGCGTATCTATTAAAACTTCGCAATATTTATTTTTTTTTTATCAAACTCTAGCAATGCGAGTTCCGCGTGCGGGGAAGAAAACAGGTGAATAGCTTGCGCATGCGCAGAGATTGCTTCCAATACGGAAGTAAAACGAGACGCCCTAAATGTTTGCTTCCTTACAAAATCTCGCCGCCAGAATTGGTTTTTGGCAAACTGCCAAGTTTTCGGAGCATCCTTTCTTTGCACAGGCATTTTACGCAAGCGCATAGAGTTGAACAAGTATGCTATCATACAGACCGACAGACAGTCAGCCCATTGACGGATTTGGCCCAAAATTTTATACGGACCTACATTCATGACGATAAAACTGTGTACCAAATTTTATCCATCTGGCCTTTCAAGTTTTTGAGTTATAGCGTTCGCATGACCTCGAACATACAGAACCTGAACAGACTTCCCGTTGACAGTTTTGTCCAAAGTTATGAAAACCTACAAATTATGTTTAAAAGACCACTACCAAATTTCTCCCATGCTCTAATAGTTTTCAGTTATCAGTTCACAATGACAGCAGACATAATTCCAAAATTGTTTTTCGGACTCAGGGAGGTCTAAAACGTGGAATCATCAAAATCTCAGTTCGAGATTTTTTTGACAGTTGCAATACTTTCCCTTTGTATACCTTCGTATACGAGAAAGTAAAATTACATTTTTCCTACAATGTCTGTCTGTGTGTGTGTCTGTCGTGAAGACACGAAACTCGAAAACTATAAGAGCTACGGGATGAATGGTATAAGTCTTTAAGAAGCATAATTTCGAGTTTCCTATCGAATTTTTGAGACAAAATCCGCAGACAGAGTCTTCTATTGCTATGTCCGCGTCATGTAACGACTACTAACTAAAAAACTGAATACTAAATGGATAAAATTTGGTACACAGTTCGTTACTGAATGTGAGTCCGTATAAAGATTTGAGCCAAATCCGTAAAAAGACGTTCAAATCCATATTCAATTTCTTTTAATCCGATTTTCATGCGCATGTCGTATTGAGTTAATCTGTTATTGTTTAAATTTTATTTACAGCAATAATGTAATATTTTCAAACATCAATTTTAACAATTTTTTTATTTTTATAAATCTAAACCGATCTCATTTGCAGCAAATCTTTTCATTCACGTGCTTTTGCAATTATTAGCGTTGTGGTAGTATAAAATTGTTTTTCTTGAGAATTCAATTACAAGCAGAATTTTCGCTTTATTATTCATTGCATTGCCTATTTTATCGCACCTGCTTAAGTAATATTTTTTGAAACGTAGCACAGATATTTGATGTCAGGTTTTTTTTTTTTTTTTACTTTACTTTCTCGTATACGAGAGTATACAAGAGAAATCATTGTAATCGTAAAAAATTCAGACTCGAGATTTGTTTGGAATCTCCACTTATAGAAGTATACGAGAAGAGTTTGGGAGACCACTCCCGTTGGTTTCTAAAAAAAGCTCTCCACGACCGTAACTCTATCTTTGCTTGTCATGGTTTTTCTGTCAGCTAGAACAAATGAGCGGCTATGACCACAGCTACGGTTACAGCTTAGATTTATTTACTTATCTATTTCAAGAAATTGTTCCTATAAACAAACCAGCGGGGTGGCCTTCAAGACTTTCTCAATTTTTTTTTCTAATAGTTTTCGAGTTATCGATGCTCAAAACAGACAGAAATTCCCAAAATTGTGTTTTTTCGGACTCAGGGAGGTCTAAAATGTGGCGATTCGTCAAAATCTCGAGTTGGAATTCTGACAATTCTAATACTTACTTCTTTTGTATGCTTCGTATACTGAAAAATAAAAGAACTTTAAACTCATAAAAAATACATGAGAAATGAAGAAATAAATTAATTCTGGAATTGCTTTGAATCATCACTATCCGTTGTGGATGAATTAGCATAAATAAAAAAAGTAATTATTTAAAAAAAATAAAATTTGTATAGAACCACGTTCTTAAAACGGACTAAAAGTATAAAATAATTTCTTCCAAACCCCATACAGATTTAAAGAAGAAAAACGTGGGGCGCATGTAATAGATAATTGATGTATAAATAGTTTATTTCGTCACTAACATTTTATTGCAATGGTAGAGTGATAGAACTGTTGTGTGAGTTTTCTCAGCGACCTTCTCCTACACTCATACTATTAAATATTGCATGCTCCCCGTTTTCGTTTTAAATCTGTATGGGTTTTATAAATCTGTATGGGGCTAGAAAGAAATTATTTTATACTTTTTAGCGTATCCATGTCATTGTAATCAAAACATAGCCCTTTACAAATATATTATTCTCTTTACATTATCTGTGTGGAAATTTTGCTGCAATCGATTTTAAACATGGCAGAGATTATGAGCGGAACATGTGGCAAATTTCAGGGTTTATTTCAATTTCTCTTCCTGATCTTAATAAATAAAATTGTTATTTTTCCTGAAAAAAAAAAAAGTTATGTGACATAAGACGTTTAGAGATATAATGAAAAAACGTACGCGCATGCGCAAAGATATGGCAAATATGGGGTCTTCGATGGCCCCATGGGCCATCCATTATTGAATTCAAGTCTGTAATGTTAATAGTTTTCGAGATATAATGAAAAACGTCTGCGCATGCTCAAGATGTAGCTAAAATATGGGAGTGCTTCGATGATCCCATGGGTCACTCCATATACCCAAGAATCAAATCTGTAATGTTAATAGTATTCGAGATATAATAGAAAGAACATACTGCACATTTGCGCAAAAAAAATATAGCTAAAATATGGGGAATGCTTCCTTGATCCCATGAGGTCATCCATATACCGAGAACCAAGTCTTTAATTTTTACATAGTTTCGAGAGATATAATAAAAAACGTACTGCGCATGCGCAAAGAGGCTAAAAATACATGGGGTGCTTCGATGATGGTCATCCATATAGAACGAAAGTCTGTAATGTTAATAGTTTTCAGAGATAATAAAAAACGTACTGCATGCGCAAAAGATAACGGTTAAAAAATATGGGGTACTTCGATGATCCCATGGGTCATCCATGTACCCAAGAACCAGAATCTGTAATGTTAATAGTTTCAAAGATATAATGAAAAACATATTACTGCGCATGCTTTTAAAAGATATATAGCTAAAATATGGGGTGCTTCGATGATCCCATGGGTTATCCATATACCCAAGAACGAAGTCTGTATGTGTTAATAGTTTTTCGAGATATAATAAAAAAACGTACTGCGCATGCTGCAATATATGAAAAGTTAAAATATGGGGTGCTTCCTTGATCGTCCCATGGAGTCATCCATATACCCAGAACCGTCTGTAATGTTAATAGTTTTTCGAGATATAATGAAAAACGTACTGCGGATGCGTCTTGCAAAATATGAAATGACAGACAAACGGACAGACAGACGAACAAGAAAGCGAATTAATAATGCATTATAAATACAGTTCTGAACTATGTTTAAAGTTTCAAAGTCTCAGCTCATCAGGAAGTTAGTTTTAAAATCGATCATGAATTTGCTTCGAACAGACAGACAGACAGACAAAGAAAGCGAGTTAATAAAACGTGGTAAAAAAAGCGGGTAACCGCTAAAAAAAAGTGCTGTCTGTGAACGATTTCGTTGGCGAAATATATAAGAATAGCTGATACCCGCGACTTCGTGCGCGAAGAATTTCGGGTAGTGCTTTTTTAATTACGAATGCAAATGTTTTGTTGCATTTGAAGAGGAAAGGAAAAGTTCTGACGGTTAATAATACTTAATTGGACGTGACAGAGTGTACACTGTACATGTATGCTGATATAGTTATATAAATTGTTTATCTATGATGATATACTTTTTTTGTATACCACGTTATTTGCACAGTGTAGAGGTTGTGTGGGCTGTACACGTGAACAGGCCACATATAGTTGCCATGGGAAAAATATGGTTTTCCAAATGTACGCCTGCCACTTTCAGTGTCTGGCCCTGAGCCTCGAAAATGATATTTTACAGAGATTTGTTACTTCCAAGACTGTGATGATAAATCCTTCGATTTATCGGAAGGCGTGGAGATTAAAACACTCTCTCTTCTCCCTATATCAGTCATAACAGTAGCTTTCACGACGTTTGTACCTAGGTGTAATCTTAACTCTGTGCCATTGCGCAGTGATCTCGATATATCGAGTTTACGTATTAGCCAGTTATAGCATCTGAGATTCAGTGGTGCAAATGAAATTCCAATGAGTGCCTTTTCATATTATTTATTATGAGTAAATGATAAATTTAGGAAGATATGACATTATAAGTTATTTACACTATTTACAAGATTATAGTAAACTTCCCGGCACTTTCCATTTAAGCCATTCCTTCGTTTCCGTACCTGCCACGCAATCAGACTCAGATGGCGGAGGAAGCCGTTGCCACAAGATGCACAAAAGCGCCATCACCAGAATCCGTAACACTCCCCACCTGAACTTACATAAGTTCACTTACCTTATTCCAATAAAAAAACATACATGAAGAAACACAAAGAATATCAAATACAAAAATCAAACATTTCGATACAAAATTTTCTTTGCAATAAAGGAAACATTCAATGATTTAGATTTCAAATATATAAACATAAATATTATGTGATGTATACCTCAGAAAGGAAATTAATAATTTGCATTTTAATTAAACTTGCACAATTAAGGTGGTCGTCTAAAACTTATAAATCACCAAAATCATATCAGTACCATGTATGTATTGTTGAAGTCTAAAATTTTGTCAAAATGGTCGACATATCACTATAAGTAATGTAGTATTGAAACTCAAAAATTCTCAAAATACTCTTAATATTTTTTAAAATCAAAAACCAAAAATATTCATTAAATTTCGTTAATTTCTTTTTAGTACGTAATGGTGAAGATAGATGGCGCCCAAAGTGCTGGTCAGATATGCTCTTGGACTCTTTCATAGTAATAAAAAGCTAATTTTGTTCATTTTGAAGAAAATAAATATGCATGAAAGTTTTTAATAAGAGTTTTCTCAACGGTTAAGATTCTTTAATGAAAAAAACGTCTAATTTTTTTGAAAACCGATATTTTTTGTCCCTGTGTGTATAGTAATTCGGCAACCCTATGCGGAAACCTTTAGTTCTAGCGATTGGGTCTCTTTAGAGCGTGAAGGAGTCCCTCACTCCCCTGCTGCCGCGTAATTGCATTCTTCTTTCCAGGTCGAAGAAATGGCTAAATG